>RCHQ01000126.1:0-161426 GCA_003676415.1 Plasmopara muralis | reverse complement strand
GCAGTAACTCTAGACATAAGAGTCACCGAGTCAACACGTTTTACAACTTTCTCCAACTTAATTATAGTCACCACGTTCTTCGACTTCATCCTACTCATTTGTAGTCACCACTATATTAAGCACGTCCTCTATCGTACAACACCTTCTTACATATTAATTATAGATTAAATTTGGTGACTCAGGTGACTCAGGTGAATTGAGACCGTTTTACAGTTGCTCAAAGAATGAATATGAAAGACGCAATTGGATCACCATAGTGGTGGCTGATGGATACTAATGGGGTTCACTCGAAATCGAAATCTTGAGCAGCACTCAAGCGACAATACGATCATGTGCGATGAGCGGAAATCCTTAGTATGACATCATAATAAAGATGATCTTTGGTGGAAAGTATATATGGCAGCAACACAAACGACGGTATGGTAAATATAAAAAGAATTCAGCTCATTCAATGAGCGTACATTTATTCTTTGACAAGGTCGATATCAAAGAGTTCCGAATCATTCTTATTAAAGAGTATAATGTAGTTGATAGCTAGCACTTAGAGTCAAAGGATCGATTATAGATAAACAAGCTTCACTGCATTAATCGATAAAATCCTCTGGGAATTGAATGGATCACTAGCAAAACATATTACGCACAAAGTAGAACGTAGCCATAGTCATAAAGAATGTTGAACTTCGCCAAGTAAGACGACAAGCAGTGCAAGGTCGCTCGCAACAAGAAGAACGATGCGACGAGCATCATTGACCGTGAAATTATTGTCGCAGATACCAATTGCGTATGATTTTCAGTGACAAGGCTTAGACGAATTTGAGTGAATGATCGCTCGTTACATAGTGTGATTTGACTCAATATGGTACGCTTGTGAAAAAAGTTTATCTAAGCGCGAGCTATCGCCTTCTGCCAGTGTAATTGTGCGCGGCCTTCCCGAAAAAAAAATTGACGGTGTCATTTTTTTTGGCAAATGTGTGACAGAAACGACCTTTCAATTGCTTGGCTGTAAAGGGAAAAAGTACGGCGGTCAATACCAGAGGTATGGTATTTCTTCAAATACACTATTAGGTAGAGAAATCCCACCGCGAGACAATACCCCAGTCGTTCCTGAGGTTGTTGATGCGCCAGTACCAACGGTGATCCCGCCCGTCGAGGCCTCGAATGTCGGAGTAGGAAAAGTTCCAAAATAGGATAAATCAAATGTTGAGCCGGGTGTCACGAACAGCGAGGTATATGGGGAGAAATATTATTCAGATTCAAAAAGAATTCTTTTGACGATGGTGGATATGATTCGAATAATAAAGATGAGATCATGCGGACAATGACGAAGTCACGGTCGTCATCAGATTTCGTAGATACTAGCAATCTTGATTGCTCCTGAGCTTCTCTGAGTATGCTCCCCACTTGAGGTAACGCCAGTTCATTTGCTCATGAAATTGCGTGATGGCTCGTGCGTTCTTAAAATGATTTCCTTGATTTCTCTTTTCACTGGTGATCTCTTTGATATACTTATCAGTCTTCACATTGACTTCTTATTTGACATCAGGTTTCGGCTCAAGGTCTTTCATTGCTTTAGCTTAAGGTGCTATCTTGTAATCACTTTTTTAGCGTATTGCGCCCGCGCTCAAATTCTTTCAAAAGTACCTCGTCCAGGCGTTAAATATGGGGCTCGTCCCAAACAATGCTGCCACCGTCGCTGCTTGGGCCGTCGCTATCACGAGTCATCACGCAAATACTTGTGCTAAGCAACTTGCGTTACCTCAAGTGGGGGAGCATACTCAGGGAAGCGCAAAGATTACCAGTATCTACGATATTTGATGGCGAACGTAACTTCGTCCTTTTTTGCATAGCCTCGCCTTCATCACCCGAATCATATTTCCCATCGTCAAATGAGTTCTTCAAATCCAAATAATATATCTCCCCATATACCGCGCTATACGTGACCACCAGTTCGACATTTGCTTAATCCTGTTTTGGAACTTTCTTACTCCCATATTCGAGGCCTCGACGGGCGGGATCATCGATGGCGCTGGCGCATCAACATCCTTAGCAACGACTGAAGTGCTGTCTCGCGGTGGCATTTCTTTAGCTAATAGCATAGTCGAAGAAATGTCATACCTCTTGTACTTGACCGCCTTCATTTAGCCCTTTACAGCCAAGAAAATGTAAGGTCGTTTCTGTCACACATTTTCAAATTTTAACATCGTCGATATTTTTTTGGGAAGGCCACGCACAATTACCCGCTCACAAGCGTATCATATCGAGTCAGATCACGTTGTGTAGCAAGCGATCGTTCACTTAAACTCGTCTAAGCCTTTGTCACTAAAAATCATACGCAATTATTGTCTGCGACAATAATTTTACGATCAGTAGTGTTTGCCGCTTAGTTCTTTTTGTTGCCAGCAAGCTTGCACTGCTCGCCGTTGCCCTAGACGAAGTTCCACATTCTATATGACTATGGCTATGTCTTATACTTTTCTAGATTATTTCCGCCAAAGATGTTCTTTATTATGATGTCATACTTAGGATTCCCGCCTTTTGCACTTGATCGTATTGTCGCTTATGTATTGGTCTAGATGTCGATTTCGAGTGAGCCCCCATGAGTACCCATTCTCTTTCACTATGGTAATCCATCGGCTAATTTCATTTCGATGATTATTCATTCTCTGAGTACTTGTGAAACGATCTCCATTCACCTGAGTTACCTGGGTCACATACTTTTACCAATATCCAATATATGTGAAGGTGTAGTACGATAGAGGACCTGCCTGATATAGTGGTGAACATAAATAAGTAGGAATAAGTTGCAAAAAGTGGTGACTATAATCAAGTAGGATGGAGTTGCAAATGTGGTCACTCGGTGACTCGTGGTGACTCTTACATCGAGAGTCACTGTAGTCGGCTGTCATTGCGTGGAAGGTGAGTCATGGTGATCCATGGTGACTCATTCGATTCTAATATATATCGTCTACCATTCGTTGTACAAAAACCGGCTTCTATGTTTTCGTTGGTATATACTACCTCGGTCACGTTCAGAAGTGGTTAGTTCATGTTGTAAGGTGTCTTTAGTTTAAGGGAGCCGCTAATCAGCCCCCCTTTTTCGCTAAGTCCTTAACGCAGTACGCCTAATTTATAACAAGGATCTATGGTTGGCTGGAGCGAACACCAACCAATTTAAATGTTCCGTAGAATGTCGAACATTCGCAACGCAAAAACCTTGCACGTATGGAAGCTGATAACTTGATAACGATCGCGACAGAAGATCATTGTTTTTAAAAGCAGTTAACAATATTAATTTGGTATGTGAGCAATCAATTAAGTACTAGGAGACCAAGCTGAGTGTCCTCAAAACCCTAGACTGTCCACGTATGGAAGGAAGCAGATAAATTGATAACGATCCAAGAAGCAGGTTTAAAATACGTGCAAAAAACCACGCACTACTGTTTAGGGATACGAAGGCGACTCTTAAATCACAGCAGTATACCACCCAATTTTGAAGAAAGCTGAGATCGTCGAATTGAGGAGTTTATTAAATTTGCAAGTCGTATCCATTCTGTTTTGCTTCTCAGTCATAAACTTTTTGGTGAGGAGAAACATGGCTGAGCTGGAGCTATATTGCGCGGTCTATGGCGAAGGCAGCGTGTTTCCCGTTAACATCGCACGTAATGCGGAAGTGGGTGCACTGCGGGAAAAATTTTCGGTAAAAAGCGATACAAAGAGCGCTACAGCTTTAAAGCAAGCACGTTAACGCTGTACTTGGCAAGGAAAAAGGCAAGTCGTTGTAGGTTAAACAAATTTCATTGCACTTTAATGCAAGTGGTCGTAGGACGATCACCGTGTGACGACCTTCTTGCAAGCTGGCAAGAGCGCTGAAAATGATGAAATGCGACTGACGTGGATTCTCAACTAAGATCACTTCGGCGCGAGTTTTCAGCTCGGAGAAGAAAAGATCCACGTCTTGGTGGAGCTCCTAGTTCCAGAATCTCACCGCGTCAATATCGGCGAACCTGAACCAAGATTGGTCAAGTACCAGCGTAAGTATATTTCCTGAAATGGCTGTTGCTAACCTCGCTTCTGCAGAACAGTGTGCAGAAGATGGATTAGCAAGTCACAATGGTCTTTACTCATCGTTTTTATGGGCCTTACGGTCATCTATTTCGGCTAAAAAGGATGTCTAGAAACTTCCGGCCGTTCGCTCCTGTGTGTGGTCTCTTTCGTCGAAGGATCGATTTGGTTAGTTGTGAAAAATTTGATGTCATTTTGAAAAGCGCATTATGATGACGTAGTCGAATTGGTCAATGAAGTGTTCAAGAAAAAAAAGGACTGCGCTTCTTTATTTTGCTGAAAATCAACAACAAGATGCGCTTCAAGCACCACATAGACCCCCGATGTAAGGCAATTATCGATCTTCGAAGAAATCGAGGAGACGCTAATGAAAACATTAATCAATTACGCCAATATATCTCCAACATATTTTCTGTACGGTAGCTCACGAACTTATGCTATATTGTCCGCTCTTCCTTCGCATATTAGAGCAACGAGCGTACGCTTAGAGACAACGATGATGTACCATGTCCCATATCGTGTCTAGTACAGAGACAGCGATGATGTGTAATGTCGTACATTATCTTTAACCCTGAAGGTCCGTTGCTCTTATATGCGGAGGAAGAGCGGGCAAATTGACATGTATCAAATAGTCCATTATCTGGCGTACAATGCAAATCAAGAAATAACTTGTGCAACTAAATGGCAAAAGCTGATGCACTATGGAAGTCACGCATCAGAATGACCACTAGTACAACAGGAGCCACCCAAAACCTTATTCTCACCTTTCATGTTCAACTCCGTCAGAATGACTTGGAATTTATCATCACTAAAAATGTCATGCGGTAGAATGAGGTACGACTTTCCTTTGCTTGTTGTAGGTACTTCGTCGTCGTGGATACGATGCGTTGTACGCTTGTTGAGATTCTTGAGAACTTTCCATTCATTCAAGCTTAAGTACTCCTGCAACGCGAACGTTGTTAAAACTTGCCTTTCTTCATACTAAACGCCCACGAAGCATAATCATTTGCATAAAAAGACATTACCAATCGTTTAAAGTACCCTATTTGTGGTCATAATCGTACAAGACGGCGAGGTTATGTGCCACCGCATCCAAGGATTTCCGGCATGTAGCTTCTGTGCTCATTTTCTTGTACCGAAGTTGCTGCTTGATCGATGCAGCTAATTGTAGTGGAAATTTCACCAAGACGTAATTCTTCTTTTCGCCGAGATCAACAGCCGTTTAAAAAAGTCCTCGTCGTCAATCTTCCACTATGAAAACATCTTCTTGTACGTGGTGTATGTGACTCCTCGCGGTCGTTCTTCTACGCGAAGTACAGCGTCCAAGTTGCTGGATACGCCTTAACACGATTACTCACGATTTTTACTTCTTAGACTATCCGAGCAAAAACAGTATATAATTCTATTGAAAAGAAAACCCGAACGACAATCTGCTGATGTGGCGGGGTCATGCAATGCTCTCATACAGACATCATAAGAATTACGATCTTATATATGTTATACAAAAATGCAGCCAATTGCATACACAAATCAGACTTATCAGCGTGTCGCGCGTGAATCGTGAAAGTTGTAATTACTTCACCTTTTCTATTTTCGCAGATTTTTAAATGGTAACTGCTTAACGCATATTTTATCAAAGCCCGCGCTAATGTGGTTTAACGATTAGTTTTAAATAATCACAAATGACCCGGTAGAGATGATGACAATGGCAATTCTTTTTTTGTGATAAGAGGAGCTTACAATTTGCCCGTAATATTATATGCGATATGACAACATTTCGCGCCAAAGACTACAACGATGAGGCGACCCAAGCTACGCACGAAGAGATGAGTACTAAATTACACAAGATGAGTCTTAAGTACACTACTAATTCGATCGCCTCGCTATTTTCTTGCCAATGGGCGCACTGCGTTTTTTAAAGCTTAAAGTGCACGAAAAGTGAACACCGTACCATACCGGTAGCTTTTATGTAAAATGACAGTTAGCATGCTACTTTTATGTACTCGCGCATGTTCCACTAAACGGTAGAGCGTAGACATTTACAGTATAAGGCATATAAAGTCTTAATTTGATAAGACTCCATGTGACATTTAAAAATAATTGTCACGAAAAAAAAAAAACACTGTCATTTCGCTTTCTAATAGCCTTTTTATTTTAATATAAGCAATTTATGGAATTCAGGAGCTCTTTCTGTGAGATGGCGGCCGCGAGCAGCCTTGCTTTCTTAAGTAATTCAAGCAGTGGTTTGTGCACTAGATCTCGATACATGTAGAACTAAGCCTTAAGTTCAAAAATATGAATTGCTCTTGTTTTACTAAAATCTAAACTTCCTAAGCAAGGTTACCTCCAATAAAAATTGATTCAATATTAAAGGGTACATTTTGTACTAGTATTTTTTGTCACCCTTAATAAAGGGACAAGAATCAATTCGAAATCGATCATCGTTAACCTGCGTCATTCCTAAATTCGACAGCTCCAACCAACATCCTTTAACATCCCCGCGTTGCCATGATCGTCTTTCCAGTGCTTGTCGGAGTTTCAGTTTTCAGTACTGGCATCGTTGCAATTCCCGAGGCGTGTAAAGGAGTTTGTACGAACGCACACGACCCATCGATTATCCGTCGAGACGATGGAACGTACTTTCGTTTTTCAACCGGCAGTAAAATTGCCATCCACACCGCTCCAGACATTTCTGGCCCTTGGGAACATCAAGGCTCCGTGTTGCAATCCAATTCGATCATCAAATTGGCAGGCAACGATGAACTTTGGGTAATACGCTCGCTAAGGTCGCTGTAAAAATACATACTAATGCTTCTTGTTGTGCTTAGGCACCGGATGTGAGCAAGGTAGGAGACACATACTACCTGTACTACTCAGTAAGCGCTTTTGGAAAACAAGACTCGGCTATTGGCTTAGCACATTCAAAGACGATGGAAGTTGGCTCGTGGGTTGATGCTGGTAGTACTGGTGTCGAGAGCGATACTTCGAAAAGCTACAACGCCATTGACCCAAATCTCATTAGGGTTGGCAATCAGTACTACCTCAATTTTGGAAGCTTTTGGCAAGGTTTGCACCAGACAACAATGGCGTCAGTACCTTCAAAGAGTGCGCAAGGAAAAGCCTATCAAATTGTCTCGACCTCAAACAATGAGGTGGTCGAGGCAGCATATGAGTTTGCGCACAAATCCTACTACTATCTCTTTTTTTCCAAGGGTGCGTGTTGCAATTATGTCGCTAATCGACCACCCAAGGGAAAAGAATATCGGATTCTTGTCTGTCGCTCTAAAAGCCCCACTGGAGGCTTTTTGGACAAGGGAGGCAACGAATGTCGTAAAGACGGTGGGACTGTCGTCCTCCAGTCGCACGACTTTGTCTACGGTCCGGGAGGCCAAGGGGTTTACAACGACCCAAAGAATGGCCCTGTATTATACTATCATTACGGTACGCTTGCTTTTATATTGAAACGAAAAGTGGTGTGGCTCACATGACGTTAAACTTGCAGTCAATACTACAGAAGGCTATGAGGACGGCAAGAAACTCTTTGGCTGGAACAAACTTGACTTTTCGAGTGATTGGCCCGTTATCAAGCCCCCTCAAGCTTAGTCGAATCCACTTTAATTTTGAATAAATGTGTCAAGTCGCGATATCCTTTTTAAAAGGGCTTGCCACCATTAACTAAGCGAGCTTGCGCGACTCATATCTTATACACCAGTAGTATCTGCAGTCTGTGGCCGTAGCTGATCTCGATACCGCGGGCGGTCACTCTCTTTAGCACTCGCTGAGATCTTTCGGTCACAACTATAGGGACGTTGAGTAAGATTACTTGAAAGGTTTAAGCGCAAGTGAGTACTGGTAGTAGCGCCAAACATAACCATTTGAGGTACACTTCCAACTCCCATTGTCGCATGAAGCAGCAATCCCCACCGTGAGACACCAAATTTCTTCCATAACGAAGGATTGTCAGCAGCTCGATGCCACTTGTAGGAAACTTGTGAAGCAAAGCCAAGGCTTTTAAGATCGAGAAACGACATGACTCGTTCACGAAGCTTTTGCGATAGAATGGCTTCATTACCCGGAAATGACGTTCCTTGGTGAGGTTGCGCACCTAACGTCCGCTCAGCATGATCATTTCCTACTGCAAACTCATTTAAAGTTTTTGCATCTTGCGCTTCTTCTTCTGCTACATCACCGTAACAATTCCTTGCGTTGAGATCGCACTCTTGCTGGATCAAAAGACGAACAAGTCGATAGTTTCCTTTGCGCGCAGCGTAAAATAGTGGCGTGTCTTGATCTTTCGTTCGGGCATTGATATTCGCTCCACGATCTAATAAGCACTCGGCAACATGGACATGGCCATTAAAGCACGCGAGATGCAAAGCAGTTTCCATTGCGTCGGTACGAATGTCAACGGGCCATCCAAAGTCCAGCAACAATTGCAAAATGCTTAAATGACCGCGAGCCGCAGCATGGTGCAGTGGCGAAAACCCAAGCTATCATCCAAAAAAACAAGTCATCGTTGCCAACACTAAGGGTTTTTATCTATAACCACACTTACAAGGCCTTGAGATCGATCCTTATCAATAATACCTTGGTGAAGCAAAAGAAAAGCAGCACGTTCATTGCCCTTCTCACTTGCAATCAGTAGCTGCTCATTGAGTCGATTACTTTCGATCCGCAAAAGATTCGTTAACTGATGTGTTCCATCCTCCATCTCATTCCTACGACGACTGAAGGACTTCTTGTCCGGCTCCATGATTATAGTCTTTATGTACCGCTTCAAGATACAAACTACAAGCAACATTGCATTGAATATTGCTACACGCAATTTAGACTGTACATGCAACTTAAAGCAGCTGCAAATGTTGCTCAAACGTTTTATTCAAGTGTGCGGTTGAAAAGACCGGTAACGATGGTGAAGCCCGTGGTAAATGCCAACATGAACAAGACGTTCCGCGAGGTGGTTGGGCGCTACGTCGGTGTGCCGCCTCAACTTTCACACAAACAAAAGGTACAGCGTCTGTATAAGAAGTCGCTAAGGACGCTAGATTCGTGGATCATCGACCGCCGCCTATGGAATGACGAGGCCACCAAGATTCGCGCCGAGTTTGATGCCAATGGCAAGCTCGATCCCCAGTCGGGGTACGTTCCGTGTCGATGTTAGTATCAATACCGTCTTCGTATTGACGCTAACGCTATGTTTTAACATTTGGGGACTTTATACTAGGTTGGCGAAGCGTTTAGTGCGTGAAGCGCAGGATAAGGTGGACCACTTCACGCACCCGGACCGCTACATTTTCAACTACATGCCCGGTGGCAGTCTCTTTATGCGCAACGCACCCATTCCATTGGACGTGTGTTTTCCAGACGGGGTGATCCCTGATGACGTTAAGGTGTCGCCATTGGAAGGCATTAACATCGATATGACGCCTCTTCCAGCTAAAGAGACGGTCTTTGTCGACTTTTCAAAAAAGGGCTATGACTAAACTCGCAATAATGTGACAATGTGAAAATTGAATTAAAGTTAGTATTTTCTTGGACCTATGTTAAAATAGACCTTCTTTGTTTAGGAAAAGTCAAGCTGATCGCAGATGCGGGACTTGGAGACGGAGGTATTCAATCCAAAGTCGCGATAATGGAAACCATTAAACGAATTAGTAAAAGTGTTTGGACGACCAAGCCGTGCAGCATCGAGCTTTAATTGAGCTTTGTCGGCACCGATGTCTCGGTAGCTAGTAGCGTACAAAGGATGCTGATTTTGAGGATCCGTAATTGCCTTGACGTCAATAGGCTTAGGCATAAGACTCTCTGGTCGAATTGCACAATCTCTTGGCGCAACTACGTCAATCTTTCGAATAGTAACGAGACCAGAACCTTCTACCTCTTTTGTATAAAAACAAAGACACGTTAGTTGATAAAGTACGCCGCTAGATTCAGATTGATTCCCACCTTTCGAAATTGTATGTTTGTCCATCCGCTGACTCAATTTGCTGCGTTTTTGTGCTTCGTACCCTTCTCCAAGAGCCCCCGATGTCGTCTGGTACATGAAATCAGTCAATGCGTTTGCAGTCTGCGGTACTCTGTCTCTGACTTGATTGTTGGTTACGCTATTCCACACTTGAGGAGCATTAAATGTCACCTTTTCATTCAAATCAATGCCAACATTTGCAGAGCTCGTTGACATAAATGGATTGCTTGTTTGCCGTGTGTGGTGGACAGAAGAGCCTCGCGACACCATTTTCAAGCAAAGCCAACAACTGCCTTTGAGAAACTTTTTAAATGGCCTTCGCGTTCGAATTATGTATTAATAGACCTCATTTTGATGCAAAGGAATAATATATTTTAAGATGAAACCAGGGTACGTGTCGTACTTATTAGGACATAAATATCGGTACCGCATCTGAAATTTATATATTCCGCAGTGTTCAGTCGACTTCATTATCTGTAAAAAAGATAATGAGCATGCGACAAGATTAGTTGCTACGCCACATTGTTCAATGCCATAAAACAAAGATTATTTATCAGCCCTATATTCCGTTGAAGGCAAGAATGCGCAAAATACTAAATAAGGCAACTAAGGCTTTAAATCTTAAGACGCTTCAGATTTATGCTCCCGCATTTGAACCCGTCATCGTGAACTAGAAAATTTTGCGAGAAGAATGAGGTTGAAGCTAAAGTGTTGGCAAAGAGTTGCAGTGCACTCGAACCAAGCAGCACAGCTGGAGTGATGATTTTTTTTTCAACTGTGATTTTAGTAGCCATGCACTCAGAGATTGTCGGGCAAAAAAAAATACGGGGCTATTATACTATGAAAAGGAAAGCCGCTAACCAGCCCCCCCCCCTCAATACAGCACCCCTATTCTAAACATTTTAATTCTTGAAGGAAAAGCATTTTACAAAAACCAACCACTCTACGCACACGCTTAGCATTGCATTAAGCGCTTCGAAAAATGTGTAGTACAATATTGGCTGGTAAATAGTTGCTGTGCATTTTATATGGCGTCTGCTGTTCCGAGCACGAACAAAATCGTATCTGAACGCATTGAAAACCTTGGCGAATTTGCAAAGTCGGGCAGTGTGAGGTGCAAAAATTCTGAAATGCTTTATTCCACGCAGTGCGAGGCAATGATCCGCGCCTATACTACACAGGTTTGGAGTGTTTTTGCGCAAGTAGAAAACCAAAAGTTTATGTGTGTAATTAAGCGTAATACTATCCATTGTGTAGTGGTTTCTGCTTTAGATTAAAAGGATTCTCATTTGCGGCACCGCTACAATCGTAATTAGCGTTTATTTTGCCCGGATTGTCAATTAATGGTCCGGAGTCAAGGCTGCTTTAGCCCTTAGGTGACTCGCCACGAACAATTAGATCGTTCCAACTTTTTGGTGCGCACATACCAGCGTAATAATATATATAATATTATGCCTCAGTAAACTTCCATGCAGCATTTACTTGTTCAAAAATGTCTAATCTCTCAATAGCATATTTAACCTGAGTCGTTGATTTCAAAAATGTAGACTCGTAAAATTTCACGAAGCGAGTCGGATATGAAAAGCAAAGACTGCAGCAACGTAGAATTTACTTTCTTCCCCATGCGTCAAACAACAGAATGAAGCCAAAAAGACAAAAGAATAGCGCAAGCCCTGTTTTGTGGCAATAACAGGAACGAACGACCTCGTGATGCCACCTGCTTGCGAGTGAAACGATCATGATATCTGGTAAACACCGCATAAGTATAAATAGTGATGGCACGTTTTCTGGGAGAAATCCCGTTTTCTATATCCTACAGAACATTTGAATCCAATGGCGTTCGCTCCAGCCAATCATAGATCTTAATTATATACTCCATTAAGGAGGGGGGTGGGTGGTTAGCGGCTCCCTATAAGAAAGTTAAAAGCGGATATTTCGATTAGGAAAAATACTTGCGCCCCAATTAGGTACGGCGGCAACTGCGGCAATTTAGCAACATCCTACAGCAATGCACACGTCTATACAACTAATGCTAGTTTAAAAAAAAAAACCTTTATAATGTTCGACTGACATATTGCGCACTTCCGAATCAAAGAGTGACCAGGCGCTATATGTCTTATAATGGGTTTTGTGCTCAAGATGGACACATAGGGTACGGCAGAATGGATGAAGATGACGTCACAGGGTTATGGACATAAGGACAATTGGTGATTCGGACACTTAACAGTCTAGGTGGATAATCAATCATTGTATAGTAAATTTGTTGTAGACAACCTACGAAGCTTTTGAGGCAATCAAAAAGGATTAGCGTAGATACAGCACAAAATTGAGAGTTGAGAATAAAGCATTAAATTTAACCCTTACTGCGCACGCATACCTGTCAACACGTTGTGGACCAAACGACGGCTTTAGACAGTGCGTCAAGCGCGGTCAATCCAGTCAGCTTTGTTGAAAACACAAAAGAGCTGCGACACCCAACGGCGCCACGATTAGTGCAACGATATCAGTAAACGCATACCTGTAAACTTCGTCCGCCTCCAAGTGCGGCTTGCGCTAATTAAAAACTAACGTCTCGCTTTGTTCATCGTCACAAAACCAATATGCATAAACTAAAGGTCCATGATTTTGTATTTGACAAACGCGAAGGTATGACTCGACTTTGTGTCACCCGAGCCCAAACCACTTTACTGTAAGAGTCTTTTGTTTTTTCAATTTTTATGAATTAAATCGTAGTGCTCCCATACGCTGTAAGCTTTGACGCCAGACGCCCTCAAAGGCAATCGAGATTGACGCTGTCGCTGTGTCTGGCATCGCGGTAGTTGCGTCGGATCCGGTCACCACGTGCCCATCTTTTGGTGTGCAAAACTCGGTCATCACGCCTCTGTGTGCCGCACACCCGCACCCATGTCGACTTATATAGGTCACATTTGACCTTTAATCTTCTAGAAGCCGCTTATGCGATAGGTGACCCTGCTTATGATGAAATCAATGTAAAACTCATGGAGCATGTCAATGTGACCACTGCGAGTAGTCAATTATCGCCAGGCTTGGTGTAACAGATACTTTGCATGCTTCAAACATGAGAGCGACAAACTACCTAATCCGTGCGTCGTTCCATAAAATTATTGTTCATCTGTTGAGGATCTTAGCTTAGTCATCGACAGACTTGCCGGCCGTAGGCCGAAATATTGTAGTGTTAAGCTTGACGACTTCTTCGGTAGCGACAATGTCTTAGTCAGTAAAATATAGGCTCATCAGCGGTTTCAGCCTTATGTCGATAATGTGATAATTTTTTAATCGTGCTTGTTTATGCATTTGGAATCATTATTTGTATTTTGTGGTCAATAAAAAGTAGTCATTGGCTATCTATAGCCTTAATCGCGACCTGACCACTGTAAAGTGCGGGTTGGTGAGGCAGTAATTTGGGTGCGATCGCTCGTCCACTTCAGTGCTTGCCCTTATTTTGGCCAGGCAAAGAGATCGGCCTCACGTTATGGTGAGTGACAAGGCTTTTGCACCATGCACTGTACAGAAGGAGAACAATGTCTTCCTTTGCACAACCTCGACGCTAATAACTGATAGATCAACGATCAGCAGAGCCCTCATGTGGTAAAACGAGTAGCTCTCTAGCGTCAAGAGAAGACGGTTGAGAAAAAATATCCGCACTGCGAAGGAATGATTGAGAAATAGCCCTCGGATCGAACGAAGACTTGGAGGTTGGTATTGAGTGAGGGTCTTTGAATACAAATCAGTAGTCAAGTAGAGATTTTCACACAATAAAACGGTCAAGTACAAGCTACAAGTCGAATATACGGCCGTCGAGCGAGAATTTCTGCTAGAAATGAGTCTATGATATGCATCTTTATCAAGTGGTAGCGCTAAAGGTGACTCTTGCGAAACACCTTTGCAAGAGAATAACACAGATCTGCTAGATCCTTTCAGGTGTTAAGTTATGTGCCTTTTTAGTGCCTCTCAAGACTGCTTTTTACGGCAACGGCGAGTAGCTGATATGGTCTCAAATAAATATGACCACTACTTCGGCTTTGCTTTCAGCCTTACATGTCTGTCCAGATTCTGCTATAGACATCTCCTTCAGCTCCAGTAGAGTAATCACCAAAGATATAGTTGTCAAGCTTAATATACCTTCGAACGTCTCACTAATCACTTGTATAAGGGCTAATAAGGAGCGCTGTTATCAATAACCGACTTGTCTATCTTAGGCCCACACCCGATCAACGCGAGACGCCCTACATTGCTCAATGTGGACCATAAATTGCTGCTTACTACTTGACGAAATCGACGGTCTTAAAGCATGCTCCGCGTTGATTTTGTGCTGGCACAAATACACATTGACTCATTGACGTCATCATTGACAGCCAAGGAAGGAAGCGATCTGCTGATCGGACTCTCGCTTGGCGTAATATGTTCCACGCCACGTACCTCAAGGGATTGCGCCCCGGATGCCTCAACCTTCAACCGACTACTTCACTCCGATTACACGGTAAGTTCTACCCACCACAGGCTGGTTTACGTGACATTCCGCGTGCGGCAGAAAAGCAGCGCCTTGATGCATTGAGCCATGCTTAACGACGGTTTGCAGAGAGCGCGTTTCGGCTGAAAGCCAGCCAGACATGCTGAAGTGTTGTCCTGTGTGATTAATACTCAGTGGCTTAGTAACAGTCTACGAAGTAATTGATTGTGCTTTGGCTCAAATCAACCTTGTAAGAGATGACATGCAGCGAGTGCTATATCGTACAAAATCATTCATGTGCCACCCCACGCGCAAGGGTAGAGCCTCGCTAGTCCACTTTGACTTGTACCCAATCATGTTATATCTGAAATGCAGCAAGTGCTGCATCTCTCATGCACATCCACGTACCCACCTCTTGTGCTTGACTCCATAAGGTTTCATATGTGACAATATTACGTCCAACATGTGGACGCGGTCACGCCAAGAGCATTATTATTTCTAACAGAGGTGCGTATATGACTCACCAAGCTTCACTAGAAATTAAGCGGGTGTCTTTTACATCCAATCAACCCAAAAGTCGTGGCACTCGGGCTATACCATTTCCAAGATGAGGTCATACCTTGCATCTAAGCCTAAGCAAAAACAGCAAGTAAAGGAGCTTAACACCAAAATTCGAGGTATAGTGAACTTTGTTCCTGTCACTAAGCCTAAAAAGATTATTCTGTGCTGGTATAGTGGTACATTCATTGCATGACTCATTGCCTTCGACAGTGGCACGTCAAACATAATCACCCGACGCTGGAGAATCGACAAGAACAGTCTGAGGCTTACCAAAACCTTTTGTGTTTGCCTCGAATCAACTGTACGAGTACGGATTGTACCTCATTTCTGCGTTGATGTGCGACATAAATTAAGTTTATCTCAAGCAGACATCGATGCGTCAACTGGGTGTTGTCGTATACGATCAAGTCACAGCAACACGCGTGAAGCTGAAAGTCTCGTAGACTTGGATGCAGATTCGTCAAAGTAAAACATTGCAACATGATTGTACACCTAGAAGAGCTAAGGTGCTGCTATTAGCAGTGTGACAAACATTTTGCGTCCACGGGTATCTGGATCCTACCAGACTTATACATCAATACAGACGATAACCACCGTGGATACATTAGCGATCGCGAGGGTTTGTTGCTATTCGATGAGAATGATGTCACTTCTAGCCGCTTTAAAATGCATGACCCTTTCTTGTCTGAGCCTAGAGGTCATAGGCACTACAGTGGGAGTGTTAATGATTAGTGGCAAGCCAATTGAATGATCAGGACAGAATATTTGGCCGAAAAAAATGCCAACAGGTTACAAGTGTGGAGCTGATTCACATCAAGAAGGTTTTTTAATTTCGTTCACACTCGTTCACAGAGCGAATCATTATAGCCTTTTTATGTAGAAGTCATTGACCTCAGGATCAAAATCAAACGATAATTTAGGCCCTCAGCAGATGTAGCTTGTCCCATTCAGAGCTACTATGCCGTGAGTTCATATGATTGGAACCAAAAGAAATGAAAAGCAGCAGTTCAAGGATCAAGGCTTGAACATGTAAATGTTGCCACTTAGCAGCTTTTGAAGGGGCGAAAGTCGACACCAGTAACACCACAAATACCGCTTACCGTGGCTTTGAGCCAAACGATTGGGAAGCTAAACGTCGACATGAAGTCTGTCTCCTCAGATGGTCAATAGCATGATCCTAGCAATCCATATAGTTTATAAATATGGTGGTGGGTACGCAGTTGATCGCCGCTCGTGTCAAGTCAGCGAAATCACGACATGTATCGTTAAATCAATTTGTAAGTGAGTCTGTTTGTAGTTGTACTTCTCTTGAATAGCACTTTATATCTCGTTGCCGCTTTCAAGCAAAAAAGTTAAATGCGAGGCATACCTCCGCTAAAAAAAATAAGGAACACAGTCACCTTGGAAAAATGGGAGCTGTTAACTTTCTTGAATTAAGAGAATATACTTTCCTAGCGCTGGTGTAGCTTGAAGTCGACCGAAAGGAGCACTGGTATCAACAACTTATCGTCATGTTTATCAGAATACAAAACACTTAGTTGAAGTGGCTATACTGGTGAGTGCCAACCAGGTAAGATGTAACGAATGACATGCGCACCAAATAATTGAGTTTATGGACGCTTTCTTGGCTTGGCTTCCTTAATCAGGAGCCAAAAGTGTATTTTCTCTCCATAAAGTCGTAAGTAGATCCTTAGTTGTGCCCGGTAGACAGTCACCCTCCATGGTTATAAAAGCGACGACAAAGTGCTACCAGGTGTGACCGGATCAAATTTCACCGAGGCACCAAGGGAAATTTACGATCTCGTTTAAGAAACCTTACTTCACTCAATTTTTTCGATGCAAAGCTTGAAGCTTAATATCTATTGTCATAATTTCTACTTTCGATACATGACTATAGTTTAGATCGCAATTATGGCAACTTTAGACATTTAAAGTCCTTTTATGGCTTGGGAGCTCAGCTTTATACATTAACGCTCCGTTTTTGTGCTGATACTTATCGACAATATGATTGATTAATGAAAATCACTAGTATATTGTGCTAAACTTCATGTGATGTTGATGCTTGCACCGCTACAGGAACTGCACGACTTCCACACCTTAGACGTATTCACTTGCATTACGCTTGCAATCGAGTTAAAGTCGCTCACCGTTTAAATCATATTGCACACAGCAGCACTGTCTCTGAATACAGCAGCTAAGTTGACGAGCACACCTGTGCTCTGTCGATGATAACGAGACCGACCCTGTGGCTCGAGCGGTTAGCCGTTCGACCCAGGACCGGGAGGCACCTGGTTCGATATTCATAGGATTCGAATCAAGGCAGCCGGTGATAGGTCACTAAAGTGAACGAGCCATCAAACCCGAGTGTGTGACTGCCCTATCAACTCGCACCCGTTCGGGTTAAGGGTTGGGTGGGAGACGCCCCACTGACCGAAAAAGCCTTGTAGTGTGATGAGGGATACGGAGCCCGGTCCCAATATGGGTCGGATTGCTACCAGCATCCCGCGATAGTGACAGCTTAATCCTAGCGCGTGGGTTCCGGTAGCTTAAATCTCTGTCGATGATAACGATCGACCGTGTGGCTCGAGTGATTAGTCGCTCGACTCGAGACCGGGATGTGCTAGGTTCGATATCCTCTGGACCGAATTAAGGCAGTCGGAGATAGACCAATAGTGGGGACGACTAATCCCACCTAAAGGTGTGACCGCCTTGCCCGAATGGGTGGGTGACAATTAAGTAGACTGGACGCCCCACTGACCGAAAGAGCACCATAGTGTAATGAGGGGTACGGAACCTGGCTCTATAATGGTTTAAAAAGCTAGCCATCAGCATCCCGCGCTTTAGACTAGTCTGTGGATTCCGGTAGCTTACATCTCTATCGATGACAGCGAACGTATTTTGCGTATGTCCAGCCTTGGACTGGGGCTACAATACAGGAACGAGCGACTTAAACGTTTTGTGTGTGCGATAACGGTGCTACGTATTGTGGTAAACACCACTTTAGATCTCATGTGTACCATATCAAGCATAATCCGAGCCTTATAAGTGACCGCCAGCTGTCTAAGCAACGCTCCTTGTGTGGGTACGATAGAATGCCACACGTGTACAAACTTGTTGCGACAATACAAATTGGTCGTTTTGCTACGAAAAGGATCAGTGTAATATTTCAATAAGAAAGCAAATCATATTTCACTTGCCGAAGACTATGCTATGAAAATGCTAAATGTACCCTCCACAATGGGAATAATTATTTATTGTCCCATAACCGGCCAACTCATGCGAGTGGACAAAATGGCGCATCGTTCAGACAAGCAGATGTATCTGCAATACAAAAAAACAAGAGCTACAATCGATAGACAGTTGATACAGATGAAGAAACATGTGAGCAAAACATTAAGGGCTAACATTATTTACAAGCGCCTAGGCGCTTAATGCTAGTGACATTGTTGATTTGACATTCTAAAAGATTCCTTCCACGTAATTTAACCATCCGTATTTTTTAAGAGGTTTGAAGATCGATTTTTTGACCCTGAGTTTCTTGAGAAAGTCCTTTAATTTTGACTTTTCCATCTTTCGTTTGGTGATTTCGAGAATTTTGTCGGGATTCGTGGAAGTCGAGTCGGCCATCTGCGTGAGGCATAATACTGCTACCATACAAAGCTTCAAGCTCACACGCATTGGAAAGGCTGGTCGAGCAGGGTAGTGCAAAAGTGCTGTAATGAAGCTTCGTGGAATCTACGACCAGGTCTTTCAAGTGTCACAAAAATGTGATCTACCACCGAACCCCCATGGTAAAGACTACTGGACGTGATGGATAAGCGATCACGGAGCTTAATATATGTTAACCACACCTAGATGATAGAAATTGTGGAATATTTGTCAGATGATGCTAATGATTCCGCACACATAGTACGCTTTTTGTCAAGCATTGCAACGCTATGCCCTTGAATTTTCAAGGCTGCACATAAAGCAGCTACGCACACCATCTTTGCTATATTGTCAGCTGTGTCTCGAGCCCATTCAATACGGTTCAAGCGGGGGCAAATCTGGAGATGTGAGAACCTATTCGCGGACATAAAACACAATTCTGAAAAAGGCTGAGGCGCTGTATACTTAGGTGCTGTAGTAAGAAAATTAACTTCAGATTTCAAATCTTTCTGCACCTGATTTGGCATATGTAGGTTTATACAATACACAAACCGTCTACCTCTACCTTCTATAGAACTCCAGCATTAAGCCTGTCAATTCCCGCTTTGTGATATAATAACAGGGCGTTGACCGCGTGACGATCCTAGATGGTGCAGTTTACGAAGGGCAGTACAAAGACAGTCATTTAACACGGAGAGTCTCACGTTCTGTGCGACCAGAATGCACAGCAGAGGCTACTGCAATCGTCGTATTTAATGGTAGCGTTTAAAAGCGATGAGGGAAATGCTCGTAGTGTGCAAGTGCCACGGCATTGAAGAAGACGTCGTTCTTACCGCTGGTTGCTTGCAACGTAATTGGGAATCGATTCTTTTCTTTGTTGGGAAGTCTCAGCTGCGATCGTGCGGAATTGACGTCTATGGCAGAACAAGTCATACCAGAATGATGTTGAGACGATGGATCACAGTAACACGGACTTTAATCAAAGGTGCTCCATCGTGGTACCAAACAAACTTTGTTTAAGGCCCATGCGACGCATGTACTCGAAGATGAAATGGCAAGTTCATTGAGGTTTTGTCGCTTTGAGTTTGACAGAAAGTAACGACAAAGCGCTTAAAATTGTCATCAATTTCTACGCCGATGTTTCGGTAGTGAATACAAGACTCTGACTGATAGCAAGCTTAAGCATTATTTGATCAAGTTTTTTCAATCGTGCAGATGAAGACAATTGTCGCTACATGATCTTGAAGAAATTAATTCTTATGTCGAAGATGTTGACCAGCTCGTAAGATTTTTATGCCATCCGGTTTTGGCTGTGCGCGCTCTCACTATACTATTTGCCAAACACGCGCTTTTGACACGACGTCAGCATTTTTTGTCGTATGTTCTCTAACGTGACACAGCGGAGGAATTTATCTAAAAAGTGGTCAGTTGTGGCGTGAGTCGTGGAGCAGGTCTTCAGTGTTGATTTCATCTTGCTAAAGTCGCAACAGCACGATAAGGTCTCAATTTAGAGTCTTATGCTGCTTGCTGTAATTAGGTGCGGGAGCCACGTCCATTAAAAATTTATATAACGATCAAGACCGCACTAAGACATCATACTGCGAGTAATCTATTAGCGATCGTAAAAAAAAAGTCAAACACGTCCTCTTAAATTTGAGTTATTCTCATAACCACCCGTTGCAAATTTGACTAAGTTTGATAAGTAGTATAATACTACTACTTAATTGCTACGAATTAAATAGCACAATTCACGTAGCATACAATGGCAAAGATGGAACTGGAAGAGGGTGCGCCTCCGGAGGCCGCAGACGACGTAAACAAATCGAATGCTAAGCATCTCGACGAAGTGACGCCAGCCGAGACTAAAAGCAAGAAAAAGAAGAAAAAGAGTAAGAAGAAGAAGAACAAGACGGCCGCGTCCAGCTCGGGCTCCAAGCCACCGCCGTTTCGTGGCGTCCAAGGCTTCACCGACAGCTACGTGGCGATCGGCCAGACCGATCCACCCACAGTTCCGATTAAGAAATTGTTTCCCGATGGCCACTACCCCGAAGGCGAGATCCAAGAGCATCCGGGTGACTTGAATACCTTTCGCATTACGAGCGAGGAAATGCGCGCACGTGATCGTTTTCACTCGGATCTGTACGAAGTCGTTCGACACGCTGCTGAGGTCCATCGTCACGTGCGCAAGTATGCACAGAGTTTGATCAAGCCTGGCGTGAAGCTCATTGACATGTGCACGCAGCTCGAGAACAAGAACCGCGAGTTGGTGGTCGAAGCGGGGTTTGCGGTACGTTTTAAGTCGTAGTGACCAGCCGACTTTGGTACTTGTACTCACTTGTGTGACTGTCGTAGCGTGGCATCGGCTTTCCGACCGGGTGTTCGTTAAACCACGTCGCGGCTCATTATACTCCGAATTCAGGGGACGACACGGTTTTAGCCTACGGCGATGTGATGAAAGTGGATTTTGGCACGCAAATCAATGGCCGGATCATTGACAGTGCGTGGACCGTTGCGTTTGATCCGCAATTTGATCCACTCTTGGCAGCTGCCAAGGCGGCGACCGAAGCGGGTATTGCACACGCTGGGATTGACGCGCGACTGGGGGAGATTGGGAGCGCCATTCAAGAAGTGATGGAATCGTTTGAGGTTACGATTGCGGGCAAAACGTACCCCGTTCAGTCCATTCGAAACTTGAATGGGCACTCGATTGGACCGTATCAGATCCACGCGGGCAAGAGCGTGCCCATTGTCAAGACGGAGGACCAGACGAAAATGGAAGAAGGCGAGATCTTTGCGATTGAGACGTTTAATACCACGGGACGGGGGTACGTCATCGAAGATGGCGAGTGTTCGCACTATGCCAAGGCTTTTGACACACCGCACGTGCCACTGCGCTTGCCGCGCGCCAAGAAACTATTGAACCATATCACACGTACTTTTGGCACGTTACCGTGGTGTCGTCGATGGATTGAGCGGGAAGACGGTGGCTCGGCCACACTGAATCCAAAAGGTGCTAAGCAAGAAAAGTATTTGATGGCGTTGAAAAACCTCGTGGATAACGGGATCGTCACGGCCTACCCGCCATTGGTGGACGTCAAGGGCAGCTATACGGCACAATATGAACACACGATCATTCTGCGTCCAACGTGCAAGGAGGTCTTGTCGCGTGGTGATGACTACTAATATCTGATTCATTAGCTCTAATTTGAAGAAGCATACGTTGAGAAACATGACTTTATGGTTGGATGTACTCTATTGTGTGTTGATGCGTGCTATTTGTACGGTGAATTTAGTCCCTGCCTAAATTATGTAGTGTATACAAAGAAGTGTATATAGGCATAAAAGAATCAGCAATCTGGAATAGTATTTATTTGCACGAGGTGGTGAATGACCTCGTCACGACTGGAAGCGCTTGTATTTTATTAATCCTAGGCCCACGTGAGTGGATTGACTACAGAACCCTTATAAAAAGTTTGGGATGGTGAGAACTACATTCTCGCATCTGTCGGACATAAATTTGTACTTCTCGGAAGACTGTAGGTCTGTGAAAAAGAGGATACATTTGCAGCACCCCTTGCTCAAATGCGTCTTGATACCTGAGCTCTACGAGCAAAGTTGACGCTCGTGGGATCAGGTAGTACAGATATCGATCCACTGTGTAACATGTAAGCTATATATGGCTCGAGGCGAATACAGCAAACACGAGGCATGACAATGCACGCGAAGTGGCACATTATCCACTGATCAACACTTGTCGTTAGCGATTGCTGCATATAATGAAAAGCAGGATTGGCTGTGAAAGAAGGCATCAAGGGCAAGGCTTTGGAGATATAAGTGTAGTGTCACGTAGCCCACTGAATGTAAAAAAAAGTCGTGAACACTGTTTGTTGTGTGTCTAAGATGACTTTATTTAATATAGGTTTAGTTACCTGGAACGCTGCTCTTTAATGCAAGTGTCGCCATACGTAATCTTTAATCAGACTCTATTAAGCCAATACTTTGACAGACATCAATGTGGACGTTGGTGCGTCAATGCGCGATTGTTTCGGTGTAAACACGACGCAGAACGACGTTTTAAGGCTATTGAGCTCTTTGGAGTATAGACGTTGGTGCAAGGCGTTAACTTTGATAGGGAAGGTCTGAAGTTTACACGTCGTGTAAGTATGACAGTGCTTGGCTCTATCTACTTCTATAAACGGGTGAAAGCATGATAAATCTGAACCACATTTCTTCCGTGTTTGCGCTGCTTGAGTTAGACAACTAAAGATGACAGAGCTCCAAGAGACTTGTTAGGCTAACGAAATGTAGAGAATGATTGACTTCTCATAACTACAAAAAGTAGCAGCAAATGGATGTTGGATCCTAAAGGGAAGTATGAGATAGATTTATCCTTTTGGTAATGATTACACTTACGAGACCCGGCTTTGACTTCACTGACTGCTGATCATAAATTTGACTTGGCCAAAGAAGCCAAATATAGCGTGGCAGGGCAGTGGTCTTTACAGATTGACGTCATTGACGCATAATGATAAAATTATTGAAATAACAAGTGGACGCTGAGTTAGTTAGCCTTTCTTCTTACAACAATTTTTCTAGCATAAAGGTTCCGAGTGACCTCAAGCACAAGGCTTAAGGCATTGATTATGCATTCAACATTAACGGATGATAGAGCCTTCACGGCGAATATTGTGTTTAGGTTGATTTCCAAGAAGCGATCTTATTGCATGCTATATAAATGCAAAATATTGCATGCCCAACATGCACGGGAGCCGTTAATCCCCCACACACACCCTTCTTTTTATAGCACTCTCCGATCACCAAATACGGACTTTTCTGGATTTGATACATATTTAAATCCCGAAAGATTCTCGGCTGCAGCAATCAGGGATGTGTGTAAGATTATAACATCTAGGCTACCAATACATTTATACACATTGCGCCTTAAAATCTCGATCTATCGCTCTCAAAATACCAAATGCTTCCGAGGTCTATCCAAGTTCCAAAATTTAACAATCTTCATCATGAACTTGCTACAAGAAGAGCACTTGCCACTTATTTTTTCTGCATGGCACTCAGCCATATACTGCTACCATCCTGAAGGCTGTCATTGTTTTTTACTCCATTTGGTTTTTTACCCATCCTAGACTTTTAAGCCGCATGGTCTATGATTCCGAACGGTGATGGACATCTGAAACTTTTTTCCGGTCTGAAACTGCATAATCGCCTCTTCCTATGGATAGTACCAATGCATATGTATTTCGGAAATATTTTATTTTATTGCGTAAAAGCCGTTATCGGTAAGCCTGCTGGTGACGACGGATACGTCACATAACCTACCTTAGAGAAAATGCTTTTTTTGAGATAGAGCTCATCTTTTTTAAATATTCAATCGAGGGCGATGAGTCTGGAAATCTGCTTCAGATTCTTCACGAACTCCCAAGTAGCTTTTTCCTTTGTTTCACCAATCCACCAAGCGTTGTATTGTACGTTTCCCTTGTACTTACGATGTTCATTTACGGCTTTGACTTTTTGTCCTTCAAAGCCACGGGCAACATGGCCTTAGCGATGTCCGCACTATCGTCCGTGCTCTTCGTAGCGATGAACATGGCCCTTTCTGTTAAGCGATCAACAATCTGCATGACAGCATTATAACAATTTCCGGACTTTGGTAAAGACACGATAGAAGCCATTAAAATATTGACTCATCTGCATCTTGGAATATTTAGAGACTGAAGCAATCCTGGTGGTGTGTTCTGTCTAGTCTCGCTGCACTGACACATTTTACTAGTGCCGACATAGCGCTGAATGTCCTTTTTCGTTTTAGCCAGAGTATTTTTGACTTACGGCCAGGTAGGTCTTGTAAAATTCTGGGTGGCCTGCCGATAAGAAATGTTTTCACACAGATTCATAATTTTCGCAGATGAAGCAATCTCTTTGATCTTTATCGTCTGAAAAGCACATTTATCGAATCCCATCTTTGCCTGTTCGGTTGTACATAATACCGTCGTGCAATGAGTACTTAAGCCTATAATCTCTTTTTTAGGTGAAGGCATCAAGTGACGCTTGGGTTTGGTAAACCAGCGTAATTAAACGTCAGAGAGCTCGACCGCTTCTCGAGGATTTTTTTTCTTGTATTCTTCGTCCTGCAATTTGCGCAAGGTCCTTGTAAAACCTTGAGACATAGACTACAGAGCATAAGAGCACTCTATTTGCTTCTTTGTCTTGGTCACAAGCTATTCCGCGATGACCTTAATCTTATCGGGGTCCATTCGGGCGCCTTTTCGTCAGAAAGATGTCCAAGGCATGGAATCTCATCCACGCATAATTGGAACTTTGACGACTTGGTGGGAAGTTGCACCTTACATTTAATTTGGTCGACGGTATTCGTTTGACGGCGCATAAATTTTGGAAATTTCTTAGGGTTACGTACTTTAATACACTTGCTTGTACGTTTTCTAGTCCACCGCTGCTGGTTTAGAGCTCTTAAGCTTTTGAGGGCCAAACTGCAATGGTGTATACTAACCACAAATATATCACGAGACTTAGGTCAATGTCAGTAGAAAGTCTCTCCCTACTAGCATCCAGCTTACTCTCGCTCCGAGGGCACGGCTTTTGTTAGCTACCATTTAAAGCATTTGGCCAAGACACCCATTTACTCAGCCGGCCCAGTTACGGCTTATGTGTCCTATTCTATCACACATGAGTTGTTTGCTCAGCAAACTTAAGGTTATTTACACTTGACTCAAGTAAGTATTCTACGCATTTTCCAGAAATGAACACCGCTAAATCTTTACATTTTACAAGTGAATCAAAATAGTATCTTTCATAGTTGCGGTCAGCATACCAGATACATATTGACTGATGCTTGAAGATAGAGCAAAGAAAATAAGACGAAGATGTCTTGAATCAGTCTTACTGAAAGCCTACGCTGTGACTTGGCGCGGAGATCCTAAAGTGACCTTCAACTTTAACATTTTTATATTTGGATGTGATGTCTTCTGATCATCATTCAATTTATTACTGGATAGAGAGTTAGGCACCATTTCACTTTCGTGTCAAACTCAAAGTACTCTTTTATAAGGTAATTGTCACTGCCACAAAAGTATAAGTCAGTTCATTGATACCCTCTCCACTCTCTCCAGTAACGTTTGGTATTTGAAAGCTGAACATAAAGAGGTGCTTATCATAAGCTAGATACATGCATAAATTTTCATTTCGAGGAAAAACGTGTTGTTTTCACATGTCTGGGTGTACGTTGTACAGTAAACTGAAGATAAGTATTGTCATATTCGAATGAGACATTTTTCATGGCGGGGGAACTTAGGCTAGTGATTTGCTAAGGAAGTAAGTGTTAATGCCATAAAGGTTACTAAACGCTCCGGCGACGTCTTAACAATTAGTCACTTAAAAATATTAGCCATTATGAGTATCTGTTCCGACAAAGTTTGACGATATATTACTCTATAGATGCTTTGACGGAGATCAGTTGGATCAGGAGTACCGAAGAAGCCATGAGGTGATGCGTCTGAGCAATTTAAACTACGCCATATGTTGCATCGTGGCGAAAAATCGACTTATTTATAAGCAATTACGAGGCTCAAGCGATTTCGAGGATGTGAAGCCGCGCACGAGTACATTACTAAGTACGCCGGTCTATTAAGCCTTTGCCTAATCTACTGTAGAAAAACATTGGATGGTGGGGTAGAGCTGACACCTGAATGTCATCGATTGTGCGCTACTCTGACCACATGAGGACAGACACAAGTGAGTCATCTCGTTCGAGTCCAGGCAGCTTAGATCTACCAAATGGAATTAAACCTTTAATGGCAAATAAATTCTTACCACTAGTAAGATGCGGATGCATTTCCGACTTCAAGCTGTTTGTGATCAAATCAGACCAAGCATCCCTCAAGCCAGTAGTGGATGCTCCCCATTTCCTTTTAAAAGTGTATCATTCTCCTCGCAATGTAACTTTTGAACTAATTCAAGCCATGCGAACGTAACGTGTTTTTGAGTGAGCAAGCTAGCAAAAACCTGGTTTACATCAGTAGCCTATTAGCATATTTGTCAGACACACTAAATGGTCACCAATGCAAAATCTCTATAATGTCTCATTATTACAAGGGAGGATGTTAAAGCCGAGTAGCTTACCCTTTAATAGCATTTGCAGTTGCATAACTGTTAGTCGTTAGACGGTCTGTTCCACTGCAATGTGGATCCGGTAGATCCTCTTCGAGTCGTTGTTCACAACGACGGAGACCAAAAACACGACATACATCTAAAGTATATGATTGTTCTGTGAGCGGTCCTATGAACGAAAAGAAACATTTTTTCGGTCTTCACTAAATCGTGGCGGCCCCACATGTACAAATAAGAGACCAAATATGTGGGGCCTGCCGTAGAGTCAACCGTACGGCTTGCACATTGTCTCATTTGCACACCAATGGACCATTAGAAGTCAAGATCCTCGACCTTGTCGCTGGTCTGCCAAGGGGAGGGGATAATGGCAGCACGGGCATTGCAATGTTTTTATGCCCCAAACGCTGCATTCGGCCCTTATATCTGCCAAAATATAATCGCAATACTATTTATACAGGCAGTGCTTAAGACCATGGCCTTTTGGATACAACAGTGTCGGCGCGGGACTCGCAATTTTTCGTCTGCGTTTTGGCACTGGACGTTTTAAAAATTAAACGGCTACTTGGCAATGGCAACAGCAGACAATGCAAAGGTGAATAATATACGGAAAGGACAATTTTGTGCTCGAAGGCACATCGAGAAATATGCGCGACATTTGTGGCCTGACAAGCCATCCATAATTGAGTTTGCACTGATAATGCGGTAGGTTTACAGGCTCTGCAGGCTTGCATAAGAAGTAACAAGACACCTTGTATTTTTGAAAGCACGAATGCTTTCGTAGCAAGAGGCTTTAATTTAAAAGTTCGACACGGACAACTATCTGACTTTGCAGAGCGTCGGCAAAACAAAAATAGTAAGGACATTAGAAATTTATGCAGTTTTGTATGTTAGATATCTATTTTGCATACTACATACCAAACCCTTACCGTCTAGGAAACATTTTTACCGACTCTATAGGGCTTGGACACCACATACATTCCCAATCGAAATTAGCCTCACCTTGAAGTAAACATTATGAAAATATAAAAGTTTTGCCGCTTTTAATCGATTGAGGCAAGAAGACAATTTAAATAATCGCTTTCACCGTCACCAGTAGAATAAGCATAACATCGATCCATATCTACTGATACGTCAGCACTTGCATGATTTGATTTAATGGAGCGTATACCAAGAAAGAGAGCGCGCTCAATCAATGAATACATGTAGCTTCAAAAATGTGCAACTTCTTAAACAAGGAGAGACAGATCATTTGGTAATAATGGCAGAGGCGTGAGGTCGTACCCATATGCTGCATTCCAGTTTGGATCTACGCGGGTTATCCCCATTAACTTAACAGGCCAACGCCTTATCCACTCGGACAAACTGTCATCCCTCTTCGGCTTACAGCCTGTCAAACGCTGACGTCGTCCTGACGACGGTCCCAGCTGATAAGACGCGGCAAACACGTACCCGTTGGCGCAACGCCCGCATCGCTGCTTGTTGAAAGCAGGTACAAATTAATATAGACACTAATGAGGTCCATATTGCGCAAATCGCTGTGCACTTGCTGCAATCGTTCGAACACAGCGCACTCCTAAATACTGGATTTGGATCGGATTTCCCGGAAAAGGGAAGAGTGAAGTGCAAGGCAAGCGTTGTCTGTGGGCTGACGCACTTGGTCAGTTGCTGTGACGCCGTTAGAGGGGGTGAAAGAACCGAGTTTATTGACTTTGAAACCGTTAGAGCAGGCAAAACGGGGGAACTCGACGTCTGCGTTTGGCAGACAGCCTCCCCTTGTTGTTGTTCGGGAACATGCTCGACAATGAGCGCGCGACTTTGGCTTGGAAACGGCAGCTAAAGATGTTTAAGTGCTCGAGCAATATCAAGTTTTAGAGAAGGCACAAGGCAATTGGCTCAAGTGGCATCGACGGTTTCAAGACAAATGGAAGAGTGATGAAAAAGAGGTACATTTAGATCCCGTTGTCACCATTTGCATGGACCCAAGAGGAAATTTGGCTGATGCTTTCTCCAGTGGGGGCTTGCAGGATGTCCGCAAATGGGTTGTGACGCATCGAATGGGGTCAAAAGAGCGAAAACAACTTGCCATAGCTTGCACGGGTCGAGGAGAGCATTTAATATGAAGTAACTTTGCAGCAAGTTGATGCAGAGACTGACCAAGTCTGCAACGTATGAGCGGGCTTTACGCGAAATGTTCAATGAAGCAAGAGACGGAAATCGTGGGGTGATGATTGAAGGTGGAGTGCTTGCACTGATTTCACCAAAGGACGATAAGCCAAACGACGGGAACGAATTCTGTCGACTTCAATTGGAAGCTGCGTTTACTACTCCATGTATGGGAGTCGGGTACTTGCCATTTCGAAGCTCATGTTAAGATCTTGCGCCAGACACTTTCTTGTGACGTAGCTAATTTAGCCAGTGATAAGCTGAGTCTTTCTATTCACGTGTCACATTCATGATGAGCTTTTGGCATCAATAAATTTGTGAATAATATATTGATACTTGTATTAATACTTTGGACCTGGTGTGATTGATGATCAAGTTGGGCAGGTTAATTTGTGACCTGACGTGCTAGCTAGCCTACCGTATTTATCGGGTCAACATTGCCGAATTAGTAAAATAATTGCGTTTGCGACCGTCGCGTTAATATTTGATCAGGCTCTATGCAAACAATACCTTGGCGCTACCACCAGGCTCAATAGGTCTTAAAGCTTGATGCATAAATTTAGTGATCGTTAATCGAACGCCTCTCAAGCAAAATGGTTTTGTGACCAGGCAAAAGATGGCCTCAAACACTTGAATTTGCTTGTTTTGATTGCTTAACAGGTCAACGTGGTTTGTGACCTTGCTCTTCGTGTCCGGGCACTTCCACAAAAGGCGATAGTCGAACATGCGAGTCGACGTTATTACGAACGCGAAAAAATGAAAGAAATCAGTCCCATCCTTGAAAAAAGAAATTTGCAGATCGCAATCTGCCTAATACATTTGATTTCAATACCATAAGTCATTACAGCCTTTACATTATATACTCAATATATGTGTACATGCTGTACTCCATATGAATTTCTTCTTTTATCTCCGATTACCAATGTGTGTCCAATGTCTCAAAGCGCAGAGCCAATAGACTCGATGAGGCAAACCCGAGGCTCAATCGAAACGACACAAGATTTTATCGATTTCTAAAACGCATAAATTCCTTGTCTGTATCCTCCGAGCCGATTGTGATCGCTCGAGAAGCGTTGCAATTATTTTCAGCGCCTCTGACACTACGGCTCAAGCCTTCACAAACGCTCAGTGTAAGGCATGCGCAGCTCTGAAAGCCAGCTGTTTAATTTTGCGGAAAGTTTCTATGCAAACTATCGTGCTCGTTTGGAGATTGAAAAGTGGACGTCCTAATAACCCAAAGCGTAGATACCCACACCTTATGATAGCCCGAGGATGGAAAAATCATCGGGGACAAAAAGCATGAAACTATACTTCCTGTTTACACTTCGCGAAAGCCTCAGCAAAGTCGACGTGGTACCTACAATACATTCTTTTTAGACAAGAAATCGTAATTGACTGATACTATAAAGCCATCCTGCGACCTATACTCGACAACACCAGCTGCATTTGTAGCGGCCACCAAGCACCGCAAAACGTGTCATCGCGCTTCGGAGGGAAGCGTTGTCCTGCCATTAAAGCTGATTGCCAAAGCAAACGAATAATTACCAGGACTCGAAGTTGACACTGGCAACTGCGTAGCTATTTAATGTACAGGACTCGGAGTTGACACTGGCAACTGCTTAGCTTTTTAATGTGATAGTAGCTCTTACTCTCTATTTTAAGGAGAGTTTTAAGAGGACGATTTTACATTGTCTCGTGGAGCACCAGAAACCTTTGCATTGATGTCGCTAGCTACCGACGTCTCGTGGACGCAGCTTATAAATGGCGGGCCATAGCGCTGACGACCTCAACAGGCCACACACAGCTCCAAAATTCTTGAGGCTTTTTCTGGACAGTTGAGCTCCGAGCGCATAGTCGCATTACTTCATAAGTAAGTCGCTCTACTTGCGCCTTTCAAGACAGAAGTTATGGCATTTCGTTCTCGCAGTCAAGTTTTGCCTCAATTTATGGGTCATTTCTCCGTTGCTTGTTGTGCTTGCGCTTGACCTGGTGCCAAAGCTTTCGCGGTCACATTTCTCGGGTCATCATACGGCTTATAAAAATTCACATTGACTATTGGGTAAGCTTGCATTCTCTCGATATATAAAGCGCATACGCTTATTTATTTTTTAATGTGAGCTTGTATGATCAAGTGAATCGTGAGCGCAGATTACTCCAAAAGCCAGCAGTAACTACGTTTGCAGGCAGTCTTTGTGCTTAATAATGCTAAATTTATGAATAAAATTATGTCGTGTTAGCTTGTTTTCAGGTCAAGTTCACGGTAAATTATTTGACTTTCAGCCATTTTGCTGCATTTCATTAAATCTCAAAGATACAAATTTCTGAAATTGCTTCGCACTGGCCAAAACGCTCATAGTCACAGCTAGCAAAACCTCTAGATTAGCTAAATCATTCACATGTAATGGCGTATAACCAATTGAGCACGAACGGCATTGCTTGATACAAATTGCGCAGATGGGGCTTGCTGGTCTAACGCGCTGTCATATAAACACACACTGCGTAGCATATATTTTATTACGCGATTTTTTGATTATTGGTCCTCGTATGATCTCCTGTGGACCTAACCAATCTTTGACAAGAGCCTTATTACGCTTTTTAAAGTTAAGCCTCTAAAGCAGACGTCCTGGTCTACAAAATTTAGCTATGGGAGATCATGTTTTTTAAAGATACGCTCGCGGAGCTGTGCCTACATTTGACACCGTCGACCGCGTCCGATGCAGCCGCTAAATGAAACAGTTTGACCAGTCGAAAAACACCACAAAACTTGTTTTGACTACCAGGTCGAGCAAAAGAACAGGTACTAATGGTATACCACCAGAGCAATGGCACCGTCGAGCTTGACAATAGTGCGGCCACATTTGGTGAGAGCTCTACTCGCTGGCGCACAACGCACGTGCGCCCATATGTATACTTCTTGGACTACCAATAGATTGACCTAAATCACTTAATTGTGTATTGTGAGTCATGCAGATGATACGTTTCTTTCAGTTTTTGCATTCCTCGTGGTTGATCGGTTTTTCAGCGCTGTGAAGCAACAATTTGTTTTCTATCGTAGTTTAATGTAGCCTCGTCCGTGACCGAACCAATTTTTTTGTCCGAATCGCAAAGTTTGTTGCTCTCCAAGGCATTTGGTCGATCTATGCATATGTCACCTCGCGTATATACGATACGCACAAGATTTATTACATATGACATCACAGCTTTAACATTAACTAGCTTACAATCTAGGCGCGATAACGCTTCAGCCAAAGCGCTCCTTTTCAAGTTCGCCGCTCATCTTGATTTTTTCTTCGCAAAGTAAAGGAGCTATTTGGCTATCCTCTGTACAACTTGAGGGACGTGTCGCGCTACATAGTGACGCGCGATCTGTATCAATGGCAAAGGGCTTAAAGCCTTCCAGGTAAACCGGTATTTGACAAGAATATACTTAGCATTAAGTAGCGTTTTATCATGGACACGACAGCTCTTCTTTGAAGCTAAAGGCTGCTGAAATCCTGTCGCAAGCCGCTCAATCTTGCCCCTCGACAGCAGTGCAATTCCGATTGAAAATTTTATTACTTCACCAAAGAAACTAAGCAGTTGTTTGGAATTTATTAAAGACAAATTTGGTGTCCGTTCCAGTTTCTTTGACTGCGTCAGATTGATCTTATTGCTCTAGACTCCAAATGGATTTCTACTTAAAGATTGCCCATCGGCCTAGCCGCTTCTGATCTTACTCATGTAAGTAATCAGCAAAACATTTTCTCTTGCAACAACCGTCTTGCTCTCTTTTGACTTCACCATAAATTATAGATGACTATGCATTACCGCGGTAAAATGAAGCGCATAGATTTGAGATACGCATTTTGAAAAGGAACTAAGTATTAGCAATCTTTACGCCACAAATGGGCCTAACATTAGACAATCAACACGTCCAAAAGATTGTGATAGTATTTACAAAGAGATGTGACTGAGGTCTAATCACACAATTGTAAAATTTCTGCTGTAATGCATTTGAATGCATTCCTTAAATCTTTAAGCAAACTTGCTAAGATATCCTTACCAATATTTTGTGCAGGCTCCGTAATTTTGTATCGTTACTCCATACAGCTGGTCTATATGAATTTTGATTTGACTCTTCGTTCAAATAGCTGAGTTTTTTTTATACACACTTTGTTATCTCCGCTCGGTTTTTCGTTTAAGCACAACAAGGTAGTTATGCTTACAGAATCTGAATATTGCAGCTAGTGAACACCTAGTTGAGCTGGTCAGCAATTTAACGAGAGTTCTTCTGTGAACGAGTTAAATTTGTTCGAAATAGAGCTACAGTGCTATCGGGGTAGAAGTCTTGGACTTTCGGAAAGTAGTTGCACACCCATGCAATGGCTAAAGTGAATGACCCAAAAACGAACTTTGATACTTTCACTCACCTTTGCATGATGAGCTGATAATTTAGGTAACACTGTAGTAAAATGTTGTGTTTCAAAGCTGGAGATAGATATTTGCTGTATAATGTTAAGATTTACAGCAGTATCCCCAAACGTGATGCAGTCAAACTCGTCTATAAGAGTTAAGTAGGCCTCGTGGCGGCCACTTTCTCGCAGGCACCTACGGGCCAATGTCGCGCCGATTTCACCAAGTCATTTCTGAAGGTATTACGGCCAATGAGTTGCCATATTAGCGTAGTATTCTTTATATCCCTGGCATTCTGCTTTCTTAAGGCTACCCTCTCCGAGTGTTACCAAGTTTTTAGGCTCCGCCGTACAGATTACCTCATCATCAGCTAAGAAACTTCAGCATTAAGTTTGCTTGCTCTTTTGGGCCACACAATCCTTCTCAAAGAGCTGTTGCCTGTAACGGTGTAGGTGTGACTGTCATTGTGTTTGATAAACTAATTAGTGGTGTGAGTATATACATGAGCAAGCCGACTTTTTTGAAGAGGCTCAAAATGAATGATAAGGTGCGTTACTAATACATTTTTGATTCACCGCCGAAATATTTACGATTTTTTCAAAGCCATATTATGCACATGTTCAGTTGCTACAGAATTATTTGTGCAGATTGTTGCTTAAGTTTGCGTATACAAATTTGAATTGTCTAAAAAGCTAAATCAAAAACTGCGAGTCACTGATTACGCCTAGGTCAAAATTTATAAAGATCATGCAACGAAAGGTTGATTGGAGTGCTCTTATCCTCATGTATTTGCTCACACTCTTCCGTAACATCGTTTTTGATGGTCTGAGTGCCATCTTAAACGTCTGGTGTGGAGCCAATGGCGATTACTAGATTGTACCAAAGTAACCCACTATGGCACAATGGTAGTCACAATGTTAGTAAGGCGACAATAATGCGTTAATCACCCTAGCGAGTTTTTATCAGCATGACCCTTATTCTCCTTACTTGTTTGTGGCCGTGTTGTCTCGTATAATATTTTATCGTCAAAAGGACCGTTTCAACTAGTGCTTCGGCTAAAAATAAATTGGTTAACAAGCATAATTTCTTTGATCGGGACCTTTTGAAAAGGCATACATGACACCCGCTAGAACGACGTCGTCATTGTACTCGCTTGTATAATTGTCAATATAAACGCAATAAAAAAAATTATACCTCTCATCCCTAGAAAAAGCCGGAGGGCACTGAAAACCTTCTGCTGCCCTTACAGATGCATAAAGTATACTTTCTACTAGCTTCGCAGTTCGCATACAAGGGTTTGTGTAAATGTATCTCCTATCAATTGGGTACGCGACAACTAAAAAGAAGTTTGAGTAATTACACTTTACCATGGTAGGTACCAAATATTGAAGAAATCATCTCTGGAACCTTACTTAATGAGTAGCCATGGCATTGTTCACCAAGAATGCTATTGATAGCTGTTTTGATTGGTTAGCTTACGGCATCACTATTTGCGGGGAATGATGATTTGCAGACGGGTAATATAATTTCACAGGTTACTTAGTAACACCATTAACAACGTGTAGAGAATTTCTAATGGCGGAATAGTAATAAACTACAACTAACAGCGAGCGATGTAGCTTCATGAAAACTGAGCGGAGGTGAGATACAAAATTGATCTCCGGGTATCACAAATTACCCCTTGGCTGACAAAAAATACAGAAGTTTGGCTGGTCGTTTTGTCGAACCCCAAATGGAGGCAATATCAGAAGTGTCAAAGTTGCAGAACCTTGTAAAGTCGAACATACTGAGCACTTGGCTGAGCTCAAAACTAGAAGAAAGTCTTGCAAAATAATGTATATCGAGGATATTCCTCTCGAAGATACCGATACATTCTTATTTTTAGGCGAGGATGTTTTGAACAAGTTTTATAGACACCATGCGTCTCGCCTTTGCCTAGAGATTTTATTGCAATGACCTTCGGGTGCGGTTGTCAGAAAATCACCATCAAAAGTCTGCTTAAAAAACGAGGTTGATCTCATGTCAGACACCAAAATCTGTGTCAGTCGTTGTCGCAAGAGCAATACAAGCTCAATAATTTCTTCTTCACCAACATAGCAAAGATTGACATGATGCAAAAGACAAAGTATCTGCACATGTCGCAGATTTAGATATTCGAATGAGAGTTGACGACTACTTCATGCTACTAATTAGCCGGACAGTGCAATGGTGCGTGCTTAACCGCCTAATTCGAGAAATGTTTTGCTGCTTTGCTGCAATGTCGTGTGCATTTTGTATAGTGCATCAAATTTATTAAATTTTTGCTGCTAAATTCAAACGAAGGATATAGATGTGAGTACAGTTCGTCCAGATACACAAAAGAAAATCATCAGTGCTGCTTGCTACAAAAGCTTTCCAAAACGCCGGCGACGTTCGATCATTTGACCATACGGCACAGCTTTGACCTCGTGAGTATCAGTTAATTCTTTGCTTGTCTGCGGCAGTCTGAGTTCAAACATCGGCTGCTCTGCAAGCATCCTGAGGTCCCACGCAATTCCCATAAAAGTAGAAAATACTTGTGGCTTTGTCTATGGCACAATTAAAAGAGAAATTAAGCAAGTAGATAGACATAATAAACTCCCTTCTTAAGCACATTACTGTCTCGCAAATTCTCTGCTTGCATCAAGATACTTTTCCTTAAGCAAAAATAACCTTTCGACATACCCTTTTTTACCTTGCCGAACGAGACAAAGTCATTTGGCGTCAATTGCAAAGATCCTATCGATGACATCAGCTGCACTTACTGAAATCAATGATTGACAAAGTCGTATCGCTTAAGTCCGGAAGCTTAGGGCTGCTGAAGGAAATTATTGCGTTTAAAAAGTTAATTTACTCGCCATCAAGCATGCACCCAAAAGTTTGGAGTGCCTCTTTTGGACTCTGAGTTCTTCCAACCAAGTATTCTTGTAGACGACGACAATTTATCCTCGTTTTTACAAGAATAAGCAAAATGTATTTCTTCTTCGCAAAATATAAATTCCTTGCCAAACACAAACATGGCAGGCACGAAGAGCGCGGAAAAGTGAATAGGGTACCAACAACAGGGTCTCTTCCATACCGCCGTGGCTTGAAGACAATTCGACCATCAAAGACTGCTTCTTTCTACGAGCTTAATTTAGTGGTTTAAGTACCAGTAGCGGGTCTCGCCTATACTCCTACGGCTGAGTGCCAACCAGGTCATTACTTATTAGCAACAAAAGCTACTTTCTCAACATCGCTCAGTAGCTTGCGTACCACCCTACTTTTTGGACATTGGCCCATATGTTAAGGATATGAATCTGAAAAATGTTTTTGAATTCAAAAGAGTACTAATGCTTTATTCTTCTGGTTGAAAATTAGACAAAAAAGGTAGCATCTTGTCTTTGGCCTTCAATCAACTCGGACTATGCAGTCATTGTAGAGCATAGGTCCGTGAATAAACAGCATTCGATACCATCACATTCGTAAATTTTATATATCGACCGCGGGACAGTGACTCTCTTTATTGAATAGGGATTAGTGCACTCGTACAATCTCAGCAAGATTCTAGCATTCCTTCGACATTGTATCATCGACTATAGCTGCCAGACACCTTTAAGTCGATACGAACAATCCATTACTGGAAAACATCCCTCAAAATGTTGCATGAACAGCCAAAAGCGGTACTGAACAGCATGGAGAGCTTCAGATATAAGCCCTATAGACCCTCAATTTCTGTTCGAAGCTCACCAGAGCTTCAGTCTTTCGAAAATATCGCTCGCTACTTTTGATTGTTGCCGTGTCCTTGGAGCATACCGAACGAGTGATTAATCGTTGTTAAGCTCCCTAAGCTTTAGCTAGGGGACACTTCAGCTGCAAATGACGAGTATTACTCCAAATAAAACACCGACAAATGGCCAAAAACTCAGCTTCTTCATCAGCATAGCTGATATCTACATGGGCTAGACCACTGAATCGGCCCTAGCTCTGTAAGTCTCTATCCGCTCGCGCCGGCTGGAAGTCAAGCTGTCACTTTCGCCGAATCCTCGCTAAATGTTGGGTGTACACGACGCAACTCTGGTCGGGCCGCGCCCGTGCGCTTTGCTTTGCGTCATAAGGATGATGAGTAAGATCTTTTTTGCTCGACTCCTTATCAGATGCTAGGCGTACATGGAGCAAATCTGGCCATGCTGCGCCCCAGCGCTTTGTGCAGTTCAATGAAGACGGTGAATGAGATTACTTCTAGTGGATATCCTCCGGAGGTCTGTATGCGCACCATGTGCACTATGTGCTAATCTCGTTAGAAGCCGCCGGCTCTAATGCAAACACATTTTCTTGTTACAAGTGCCCCAGCGAAGAATCAATAAAGAGCACCTCCCGACTCACGATTGTTGCGTCAGGTCCTTGTGCACCCAAGTTTTGCACTTTTTATGTCAGCTTTATGGCCTTTCTTGAGCGAGGAAATATACTGATCCATCCTCACAGAGGACTGGTCTTACATACTTAAGTGTCTTTATTTTCAAGTGCTAGAGATATGCCTTAGCGTCTGGCTTGCAGTCTTCTCGCATGCTTAAACCCTTTTGAATGACACGGATGGAGCTTATGTGTTAATCAAAGATAGACAGAAAGTGATCAATCTCTCTCACAACCGATTTTTTATAATCTATAAATCATAGTTATGTGTTTATCTTTAGACTTGGACAAGGTAAAGAAAAACTAATTAGTGACAGATTCGGTCTGGAGCGATAACAGACGCGAAAAAGCGTGGGATTAGGTCATCATCGTCACTATGCTTATAAGCAATACGAGTTGCAGATTGTTATCGGCTTGGAATTAATCACAGTTAGGACACATTTCTTGACATCACTAATTTAAAGAATTCAGAGAACTTCAACAGATTCAAGCAAAAATTGACCGACTGACGTTTTGCGCGAAACCAATTCATTTCTAGGCCGTCAATCAAGCTCTGCACGGGTTTCTCCACATGAAATAACAAGCGTGCTATTTCCATCGTTTTGTGTGGGACGCGCTACAATAATAATTGTGTAGCTGCTAAACTCGTCTTCTTGTTAATATTTAAAGTGAAGAGTTAGCTGGGAAGGCACTAGTCATGTAGTCACCAGATCTTTCCCTTCAAACAGTCTCAGCAATCAATATCATCCCGCTTCGTGTCCTCATACACCAAATTGCTTCTCAACTTTTCTGACCTACCCGCATCATAGTCGACGATCATAATTGAAAATTTGGCCTTTGAAAGCTGTTACGTAATGTACGACTCACGGTGGCAGTTGCACAAATAGAACTATTCGCAACCCAATCCTGCATGCTTTCTCGTGGAAATAGAAATAGAAACATTATAGAACTTGTACAGCAAAATAGTCATTCGTCATCACTTTCCCAATTATGGGTGGGTATGTCTCTCGGTTCCAGCACATGTACTGCTTTAAGAAATCTCTCCATTGAGCAATTCTTTTCAAGAAAGATCTGAGAATGCCGCAATAGTAATTTAAGTTACATGATCAATATTCGCACTTTGATCATATAAATTGTACAGCATTGAAGTAGCTAGCATTATTTTCAAGACGATAAGTTTCATGACTTATAATTATGACCACCCATCGAGAGGTGTACATATGCCGCGTCAGAGCTATGCACTACTTACAACAAAAGCGCAGTGTTCAAGCTGTTCAACTTTCCGATAGTTATTGTGGCAAAGCATTTCATGATGCCGTGAGCTAATCTTCTCGCAACATTGAAAGCCACGTTTCGTGTTTGAATTATCTTATTCAGCTACACAACCGCACTACAAAATACATTGCTATCATCAGGCAACATCCACATATAAGTAAGGTGAACAACTTTGACGTATTTGTTGCCCGAAAATGAAGCATGTGCTCGCCCCACTTGTCTAGTGCAGTACATTCGTTTCTTAATGGTTCAAACGTTACGTAGCTTCGCGTAAGCGTTAGGCCATTGCGTCGAATAAACTTCGTAACTCAATTCTCTGATGCTTTGAACGTCGAGTTAGATCGTTGAAACATATGTTGGGCCGTCTTGGCGATCCATTTTCTCGTCAAGCGGTCTTTCTATGCTTTTTCCTGGATACCAACCACCAACAACTTTTCTTCCGAGCATTCTATAAACACTTTTCTACCTTCCCCACCAATTCGTTTCTTGCCGCCCGAGTCGCCCAAAATCTTGTCTCGATTCTTCCACCACTTGCGAAACGAAGACGCACTCACGTCCCAATTGAGCGCTCCAAAATGTTTTTCGGCACGGGATGAATTTTCTTTACCGGGACCCATAATCCACTGAATGGCTTCTTTTTTCTTGCTTAATGAGCCGCTTTTCCGCTTGATGGTTGGGGACGTTGAAGGTGCTATTATATGGTACATCGTCGCTGTCTCTGAGGGTGTCAAGGGGAACTCTCGATGCTCTTATATGCGAAGGAGGAGCGGACGATGTGACATAAAGGATATGCTTGTTCGCTCGTGGGGAATTAGCATGTTTAAAGGATCCACCTTGCTCTTTATGCAATGCATACTCTTTAAGTCCTCAATCGTCTGGATCAATCACCCATTCCGTGTCAGAATCACCACCATCACAGGAACGGCACGAAACTCTGATGCATTGCATGGTTCCTGCCCCTTCCAGCATCCGTCACGATGTACAATCTCCCAGCACTGAGACCAGCAATATTCAAAGCAGGCCCCCACACCAGCATGATCGGAACCGTGTGTAGCGCATTCACAAGTACTCCATATTCGGCAATCGATGAATGGTCGAAGAACTCCGACGATGGAATTCCTCCTGCCAACATCACGGGAGAATTGGCATTGACCGCAACGACCAGGCCCGAAAACCAGGCCCGCAATGCAACGCCAGACGCAGCAGCATTTGCTCCCTGTAAAATAGGAGCACCAGCAATTCCCAGACAAGCATGCAATGTCGCATCGTCTGCCCAGCCGATCGCAATGCCAGGATCATTGATGTCACCAACTTTTATTCGCTGCACCGCTTCATCCCAGGTCGCGTCGCAATGCGAGTCGTTGGCGTCGGACTTCGTCTTTTTCTCACAGCTTCTCTGTTTCTTTCTTGGCAAGTCTTGGACGATCCCGCCTTCGCCACTTTTTCGTGCCATTTTCCACGTCGTTCTTGTTGGTTGTTGCGATAAAACTTCTACCAAGACGTGAATTCTCTCTTCTCCAAGCTCAAATTCCGATCCAAACGACTCCTTCTTCGAAAGCTTCGACGATGGGTGCGTTTTCTTGTCCTGCTTGTCGATCTCGCCTCGTAAGAAACTCTCCACGTTTTCGTCGTGTTCCAGCCACGCGCCGTTCTTGTGCGCCGAATATAGCGTCACGATGCTCAACAGAGTGCTGTTGTGTGCTCAAGATGCCAGCGATAGCCTCCTGCAGCGCGCTCACATCACGTGCGACCTTGACGGGAAACACAGGTACTTCGCCGCACACTTCAGCTCCACGTCGCTCATGTTTCGAAGCTCGAGCCTGCGAAAAGGAAACAAGAATAATCCAAAAACCTCAAATCGATAATGCCATCGTCCCTCTGATGATCAGGTAAACTTGGTATATACTACTCTAGTTTAGTGATCAAAGTCACCTTAGAATACGAACTAATCCTAACCAGTACATACCAATAACAAAAAAATAAAACCCGGTATTTACAAAAATAGTCAAGGGATACTGTAGGCATTAAAAAGTGAATAAGTCACCATGAGTCGACACCTTCCACTCAAAGACAGCTAACTACAGTAACTCTAGATATAAGAGTAAGCATGTGTCACTTTTTGCAACTTCCTCTTACTTCTTTTTAATCACATCCATATCATGGATGTCTCTATCATACTATACCTTCTTATAAGTATATGATATTGAAAATTGATGAAAATCGAAGACTCAGGTGACTCAGGTAAACATAAATCCTTCTACAATGACTTAAAAGGATAGACATCGAAATGAAATACGCTGGTGAGTCACCATAGTGGTGACTCACTCGAAATCGACATCGACAGATACACTCGAACGATAATTCACTAATGTGAATTTAGGTTACGCTTTCACTGGAAGGCAGCATTAAAAAAATATGATCCTTTATTGATACTTAGCGGGCAAGCGATGCTATTTCAACTATACAAGCTTTGGCCGGAGAAGTATTCTTGCTGATGCGACCATAGTCGTTTAAGGTAATTCTTGACTCATCTACCTCTGACTTTGGTTTGGGAGTTGGTAGAGAGTAAAAACTGTCGTCGATCTGAATCGGCTGTGGTTCTTGTGAGTATTTATACTAGACATCCATTGCGTGGCTCTGCGTATATTACAACGGAAGATAATGAGAATTATACCTCAGTCTCTAAAAAGCCAACATTTCTTCTATATTGAAGTAATTGATCGAAAATTCATCATACTGATCTTTGAAGAGTTTGAAGACCTCATCTAGTTGATTGTGTTGCAGGTAGTAGACTATACTTTCCACAGTGAGTAAATCGAGGATTTTGAATGCCGATTTCGCGGTAGGAATAATCCTTTGGTATCACACGTGGCTTAGATAAGCCGAGAGGATCGAAGTACACCTTATCTCTATTCAATGCTGCCATCCCGTGTTGGCCGCCGATCATGGGATTGCCCAAGTTGCTTATGCAATAGTATTTGCTTTAGTCTAAATTCTGTCTGAAATCGATTTGATCTACTTTGACGCCTAGGGAATTGGCGAGTTTGATAAGTTGATCATCTGTCGCTCTAAACAGTTAAATAATTCGTTTTTTTGCTCGTGGTGCTTTATTTTTTAGATCAGTACAATATAATTGTCATCAATATAATCGCAAAAAATTATGTCGTCTGCATCTGATATTTCTGCTTTTGCGCATTCCGTCGAACCAGCTCTCACTGAGACACTCTTCCGTGATAAGAAATGGACAGATAAAACGTCTAACACCGGTCAGTATGCTGGACAAATCCAATTTAATCTCTCAACAATTCTTTCGCAAGCCGCATTTGTCAATTGGGAAGAAGCCGTCATCGAGTTGCCTATCAAACCGCAAATCCTTAATGGTTAGTGGAAGCTCTGTAACTTCGACCGCTACCTATTTGACCCCTAAGGACAGTGCGTGGCAATATATTGACAATGTTTAGGCTGTTATTGATTGAACCACCGTACAAACGAATAAAGTTCATGAAATTATAAATACAGCGTTCAAGGCTACCACTGAAACGGACTATAACACGTATGTGAAACATGGTTCAACGAGCAACTTTGTCTTGGATGAGTATTCCACTCCAACGATTCAAGGGTATAGCGGAGCGGCACAGTCACTCAAAAACTTGGCCACTTCTTCGTTAATGACAGCAACCAATAGCGTGGACGACTTTGGCTTGGCCAACACCTACTCGAATCGAGGAGCAGCCGAACGATCGCTTCAGACCGCTCTTGATCAACAAAATTCGAAGCTTGTATTCGATGTGATGGGAGGTAGCGCAAATCTCCAAACTTTATCGAAACTCCAAGTGTATGTGGCTCCTACTGGCGCCATTACTGCTGACTCGCCATTTTACGTCGCGCATAATCTGGCTTGCATTGAATTGCGGTATATTTCCGACTATTTCAAGAAATGCCCAATGCAGAAGAACACGCACGGCTTCATTTAGCTCAAATACAACAGTCCATCTGCTACTTAAGTATCAACTGGTACTACAGGTGTTGTTGCGCCTGCTACCATTGCTAGTTTGAGCAATAATAAGAATTTTGGCAACACCTGCCCAGTGCTTTAAATTTTAAGAGTGGTACAACAACTACTACCTCGGCCGGTGGTCTTGCGCTCCCTGCATCTGCTGTAACTCTTACGATTGCAGCCGACTTTAATGGTACTCCCACTGCCGTGAATAGCGGGTCACATTCAGTCAAACTTGAGATTCTTATTTTAAAGGAAAAAAAACAAGAGTATATCTTCCGAATTGAGAAGGTGAAGATCACCTTTACGATAGCCTTGATCAAGGATGATTAGGTACGCTTGATGTTCGCGCTCTCTTACCTGGGAGGTTAGACTAACAGCACTTATCCAGTCTTTAAGCATAGTGTTTTTTGATCCAGGAGCGCATGAAGAAACATTCAAGAGCGTTGAGTCTATCTGCAAGCTTTGAGCTCCATTAGCGCTCATGCTTTCTTGCCGTAACAAGATCTAATGATTCAATTAATAAATAGGAAAATTAAGGGCCTACATTTCTATTTAAACAAGTCATAGTGTTCATGGACGGCCAAACGATATGCTGTCTTGTAATCGACTTTTCAGAGTATAGGCTACAAACAAGCTTGCTCCTTCATAATGCCGTGCATGGGCAGCTTTTTGCTCCATAGGATGGTATTTGCGAATACGGTATCTCAAAGTCCCACTCCATGAGCCTAAGCGCTGCGAAGCAAAGCAATTTTATCTGCTTTTGTCGGGGTAAGCTATCCGTTTCTGTCCGGAATAAGACTGTCAAGGTGAGCTTTCGTCTCGCCCAAAAAAGTGTAAAGAGCCGGAAGTAGAAGCCGCACCTTTAAGACTGGCTTACAAGTGCCCACTTAAAGCCAAGCGTCCTTTCTGAAAAGACCTAAGCCATTCTAAGAGATGTGTGGCTGATCTATACCACGGGATTTCAACCCTTAATATATTAAAAGCATTCAAAGGAGAAGTTTTTAGCGGTTAACTGCTAGTCGGATGAACAAGTATACAAGGATACGAAAAACTATTTCTAAGTCTTGATAGACTCTAGCTCATTGCAAATTTTGACTGACGAAAAGTCGCGGCCAGCAAGAAAAAATTGACTGGTGTTTTAATGGAGTGTAGCGGCAATAAGTTATTTTCAGTTCGACTGGTTATGGAACATTCCTAAAGCTAAACCTTACCTTGTTGTAAACTTCGGATATTACAACAGCGCAATGTCATTCATGCATTGAGATGCATGAGTATGACTTGATCATGAACGACGTTGAGGGAATGAAGTATTAAAAGCAGTAACATAGGTCTGGAAGATATATTGAATAACAGTAGAAGCACCTTTAATTACCAGAGGATATTCAAGACTGGGTTACATAACTTCGCCGTAAAAGAATGGAACTGCGATACGAAATGGATCTCTGGGTTTCGAAAACGACAACGTCATCGACGAAAAGGATTTATCTCAATATTTAACTGGTCATTCTGTTACGGCAAGTGTACATTTTTCAAAGCAATACCAATCCTGTGGCGCGTAGTTAGCCGCACGACTTGAGACCGAAAAGGACCTGATTTTATACTAAAAGGATCCCGAATTGAAACAGCGTGGGACAAAGCACTAAATAGACGCGCAATCACAATTAAAAATGTGACCGCCTTGCCAGCCTGCGCTTAAAAAGGGTGGTGGATGGTTGGGTAAACTGGACACCCCACTGACTTAAGAAGCCAATAGAGGATGGGGGATAAAACCCAGTCCCAGAACGTGTCGAATAGCTACCAGCATGTATCGTTGGAAACAGCTTACCCTAGCGTGTGGGTTTTAGTAGCTAAAATCGTATAAATTTAAGACATCGTTAGAGATGTTGGAGTTGTTGAATCTTAGAATGATCAAAGCCCAAAGAATCAGCTGAACAAAAAACTGTAAATGTCTCCTTAGTGATGCAACAAGTGCGAACAAAGTTCTGGCAAAATTGAAAGTCTGGCCATACAATTCTAATGACCATTACAGGCTTTTGCCCAAATAAGTACAATGATAGTATATCGCATCAGTCGTTTCTTCTGGATATTAAAGGCAAGATTACCAGCTTGTAAGAAACGACAACCTTTGTGCCAGCATCGAAATATGAGATGTTGAGGCAGAGAGAATCAAAGGCCTCGGCTGATTAGTGAACAGTTATGTGCTTCAAAAATGCAAGCCGTCTCGACTTGGCCTACGTCGCGTAACCGAAAGAATTAAAGAAGTTTCTTGGGCCCAGCAAGCTATTTAATCAAGCAATGTGCTAGCTGCGCGGGTTTTGCGAAAACTTGATCCAACATATTATGAACTAGCATTTAGCAGAATATAGATACCCAGTCCCAATGTGCTGTTAATGGCATCGAGAAAAGCTTCAAGCCAGAACCCATTCCAGCTTTGGCAAACTAGACATAGTCATTAAGCGTCCTTTTTTAACATTTTGAGCGCTTGTTGTTGTAATTGGGTAACGGCTATCAGAATCGATAAGACTTGTTAGAGTTGAGGCCTCTTAAGGCGGTCGGACGGGCTGCATTGCTCACTACAAGGTGATACTAGCCATAACGGACGCCCTTGTGAGGTTCCTAGTGCATATTTCAAATTTCTGAATCCTTCGCGGTCTATTAAATCTGGTTAAAAAAGATTTTTAGTTGGTGTTAGCAAATTATAATATCTGCGCTGAATCCGAACCGGAAAAATTTGATCTTATTTCCGGTGTACTTTCACGCAAGCAGACTTTGTGTTGATTGGTCAGAAACTCAGAATAGGTGCTACTTCAAAATCCCTTGGTTCGATTCTTCAGCGCAGGCAATGGTCTCTTATCGAGTCAAGTTTTATCGCTAGGCGATCTCTTCCAATGTAGAGTGTATACGCAGATCTAGCCCGAGTCGTCGCTCTAAACGAGGCAAACATTGAGTACGCTGTACTCATAAAGGCATATGATGCTCCAATTAGCGGTCATTTAGACTTTTTTCTCGGTCACCAAAATAGAATTGTGAGCTTGAAATTGGGCGGCCAAGTATTTGTTGACGTTAAACGCGGAACTAGCACATCGAATTCTTTACATAATGGACCGGTTTACCACCATTTGGTAAGATAATACCATTTTGTGCTCTAAAGAAATCCGACTTTGACTTTACTTTACTTTTCGACAGAGACGAACGTCATGACATTAATTTGAAATTAGGAATCAATCATAGCGTAACAGGTTAGTTGCCATCACCAAACGAATCGTGCGACGTAGTTTACTTTTTATTTCGCGCATATCCATTCGAATTTTATAAAAGACAAACTTCCTGCTACTAAGGTATAAATGTTTTAGAACATGGAACAGGCATTAGTGCATTGAAATGAGATTTTTCCCTATAATATTCCACCTGATTCGTAAAGATATTTGATAAAGCAAACTTTAAATTTTATGTGGTCCCACGAGACTCGTCTTCGGCGTTACCATCGTATTAAAGTGTATGTGCCCAGTTTTCAACAACAAAGTACTACCTAATGCGGTGATTTTTATTAAAGAAGCCATGCGATCCAATATTTGTGCAAAGCGCGAGGTGAAAGCAATTAAGAAAGTAGCTCGTTCTACTTCTCGTCGGCAATCTGTATTTAAAGACTAAATGGCAAGTGGTGTATTGTACACGCTTATGATAAACAAAATACGCTTACTATCCAACGCAGACGCCGACTCCCAAAAAATGCTCTAAAATTTTTTAATGAATGTACTTTGTACAGCTCACTTCACTATAAATCGACATTCTGTGTTAACTTCTTATGCGAGAGAGTTTTATACAATTACCTGTGGTCAACACCTCGAGCGACACGGTTACTCATGCCTCAGATAAAGTTTTATGATATTTCTGACCTTGACAGTACGAAAAACGGGAAAACAGCCGTATAATTTACATACAAGCGGTGCTTAAGTGCATGTGCAAAACGAATTTGTACGCTAATGAAGATGAGCCAATCCTTGGTATTTAAAATATCTCACAACTTTTCAGTGAAGCGCACAAAAAAGGAGTGCCTTATCGTAAGCATATTTTCCGATAGACCACTCAGGCCAAAGTCATCGTGAATTGTCCAAAAATTTTTAGGAAGTTACTTGTTCAAGCCAATCATTTACAGCTCATCACGAAGCAGTGGCGGCGAAACTGTCAATTCTGTATCCAAAAGACACATAAGGATTAGCACTTAATTGTTTACGACTGCTTCAAAGTAAGGCTTTACTGGCGGCTGGTACAGATCGTGTTGGATGCAAGAAAAATGAAAAGTGAGATCGAGAAAGCATTTCTGATTCTTGGTAGCTCAAGCCAGTAGCAAACTGTTTGTAGTGCTACTTGCAATGAAGTTTGCTCTAGCCAAATGCACAACTCATGTATGCTTTTCGCAAACGATCACCACGTCGCTGTTCATTCAAATAATCAGATAGTTGCTTGGCAATTTTCTCGGTCGAGTGATGACCCTAGACATGGTAATATTTCTAGTATTGGTAACGCATCTTGCTAAAAGGATTTTCCAAATTGTGCGCACATGCGAAGTGTACAAGCGGCCACAATACAAGATGAACGCGATTTTACCATTAGCAAGCTTTCTGGTGCCATTTTGCTGGTGGTAAAATGAGTTTTGATTCTCCAATTATAAAGCCGAAAGATACAGCAATGGCTGACCAATAAAGGCAAACGATTTACTCGGCGGCTGTGCCATACATTATTGACAGCTTCGAAGCAACAGCACTAATTCTCGATAGCATCCTCATATAATACAGACCCCAAAGCCAATTTCCTCGGACCACGTCCTTTTTATACGGGCTCCCTTTGAAAGGGTGCTTGACCCTCAAGAAATATTAATAAGATGGACCATTCGTCGATCGATGATTAGATAGATGAAAAGAATTACATCGACAACGGCGTGTTGCACACTGTGTGCGGATACATTTAGACCTAGAGCAGCATGTCCCTACTCGTTTAGCTTGTTTAATGATGGCGCTGGTGCCTCAACAAGAAACACGCCATTTAGTATAAATGATCAGCTATGCTCGGAATAATGTTAGCGCCCAGATATTGTGACTCTGGCTTGTTGATGGAAGAACGACAACGTGGTTTGCTTGCGTCAGCTCATACAACAATAATTCAAATTAGTCGTGGATATTGTGTCGTAGCGGCTTAAATTTTACTCCACAAAATGGTCAAATCCTAAAGTATACTCTAACAGGAAGGTGAGAAGTAGCAATTTGGATTGGACATTCCTTGTTTTAAAATGCTAATAAATACTTACAAATGTAGCTTCTGTTGTCGTTGGTACCAATCCCGCCCGCACTTCATTAAATTGTTTGGCAAAAGAGCTTTTCCATACACTTTATATATGGTGCAAAAACACTTAGTGCTCGATTCGAGCTTAGTTCTGATTAATATAATGATCAGTTTATGATAAAAGTGAAAGTGCCAGCGCCGAGTCATAAGCAAACATACAAGAATGCTAACCAAACAGTCATGCCATAATACAAATCTGTTTGGTGTTTCACGGGAACAAATTCAGAGACTTGCTCGCGATAAGATGGCCTGAGATCAGTAATACAATCTTGGAACTGCGGTAGCCGGCACTCTTCTTGTCGAAGCCAGCCACGGTCGTCGGCGCTAGTGCTTGCCGATGATGAAGTCGCGTCATTTAATCGCCGGTCGCGAGTGACATCTTTGTTTAAACAATGAGAATCAGTAACACTATCTACATTCTCGCACGACGTCGTAATCAGGCTCAATTCTTTAATTTGCAAAGAGGAGGATACACCTTATATCTGTCAATCTCTGAAATTTGTGGTTTGACTGACTTGACGTTACTAAATCGTAATCAGCGCTTTCGTCAAAAAAAATCACTCTTTAGTTTTTAGACGCGTGAGCCACAAGCAGAGCAAATCCTAAGGTCCGTAATGACATATGCAAATTTTGTGCTAAATAACGCTTGATGTTTCGGACCACAGGTCGCGGGGGTCTTAAGTCGAGAGCTAAAGGTGCCGCTCTACTTGCATATTGACCTTGCTGTAGCTTATCCAAAGTACAAGCTGAAAAATAACTTATTAGGCTTCTAATACTATTGTATAAACGAGATTCATCGCCCGCACGCGATTCGTGAAGCGTCAATACCGCAGCAACAATTTGTATTACTAGCACCAAACCTCTAAATTTGCTGTGCTGCTAATGGAGTCATGATAGACTGTGCAGAGAAACCCCTGAGCAACCAATAGCTTGCTTTGTAAAACTGCGTATTCCCATCGCCGGTGGACCTGAAGTTACCTTTTGGGCGATCACAGCCGGCTCATCAGATGCGATCTTGAGGTCCGCCCAAGGCTTTAAGGCACGACATCGAGCTTGTGCCAGGCACAAAGTACTGTGCCAGCTACTCACGTGAGAGCAATCTGAGATATTATCGGTAATGAAAAATCATTGGAAGCAGTAAAAACTAATATGCTCTTATAATAAGCTGTACGAAGCATAAAAACTTTCTTGAAAGAACGACGCTTTGCCTAACATCATTCCCGGGTGCACGCTGTATTGTGCTCTGTGTCACGGTATCGATGTGGTCGTCGATATTACAAGGACTTTCCAACACCGCTTCTAATAATTGTAGTGTATTTAGACGTCATACTAAAAAAAAAATCATGCGCCTAAAACACTTTTAGTATAACTCAATAGTGGTATGTCAATCGGCAGGTGTCACTCAAGTGAAATAATTTGATTTATATCTCCATGTCCAAGACCGTGGGTGTGCCCATTTCCCTGCTGCACGAAGGTGAGGGCCGCACTGTGACCATTGAGCTCAAGAATGGGGAAATCTATCGTGGCCACTTGATCGAAAGCGAAGACAGCATGAACTGTCAACTCAGCGACGTGGTGCTCACTCAGCGTGACGGCCAGAAGAGCAAGTTGGAGCTCGTGTATGTGCGTGGATCTCAAGTGAAGCTCTTTATCTTGCCGGACATTCTCAAAAATTCGCCACTCCTTGGTAAAGTGCAAGCAATGACAACGAAAAAGGAAGAGAGTAAGAAGAAAAAGAACACCAAGACGCAAGGCCGTCGACGCGCAGGTCCAGGCGCGCGCAAGTAGACACTGTTGGGTGGCCGGATGGGCACTGGCGCAGGAATTCACGTTAATGACTATGTCTCGAAGTCTAGTACAATCAGGTCCTGCAGACGCCACGAAAATCACAATAACTTTGTTATAGCTTTATTGTTTGCCTCATAAATGTTGAATTGCTATCACTCTGTTCTTCCAGTCGCTTACTATTTTTTTCACCTACAGACAGCAAAGCGGTAATATAAGCGCCAACGGCAGGAGACACAAGGCTACTGATAGGGAAAGTCCGCAGGTACAGATGCTGATTAGACAGCAGATAAAGATAATGTGCCACAGAAGGATGGAACAGCTAAAGCATCCGCCACGTAAGCGTCGTGCTAAGTCGAGCGTGGCGTGGTTTTGAATGCCATAGTCGATCAATGGTCGCGACGTGCGCAGGGGCACGCCATTGTAATTGAGATATCCTTTGAGACACAATCCTTGGTGCTTGGCTTCAACAAGAGACAAAAGCTCTTGAACTTTAGCACGGGGATCCAACACCGCAACGGTCAGCGTACGTCCAGCGTCCTGTGCATAAAGACAAGATAGCAAGTTATTCTTGATTTTAGCTGAAACTTGTTGATACTGCAGGGTGTACCGAGCGAATAAAGAGTTGCATCGTGTTGGTCTATTATTTGATCGGTCAAATGTTGAGTGGATCTATTTTACGAAATCTGCGTAGGCCATTTTTTTCACTTTGAGACAGGGCTAGCGTGAGAACTCTCTTGGAAAACATAACATCATTGCTTAGATGTATTATATTTGCAACATAAAAAAATAGTAAGAATTTGTGATTCAAGTTGAATTGCCTAAGAATGCAAGGAGTAGTCTTTCGCAGCATTTATCAAGTGTTTTCTAAGTCTCTCTTTCATAGCAGCGTACAAGGAGCTTGGGAAAGAGAGTCAAGTACGCCAATTGAGAATATTTTAGCTTTGTAACAGAAAGTGTCGAAAAATTGTTCCCAGCAAAGCTGAAAGTAGCTTATATCGAGCAATACGAAACAGAATCTAACGAGAGAGCAGAAATTGCACAGAAGGAATTGGCACAAAACCTGGAAAATCTCCAAATCGATCACTAGCCTTATCAATTATAATGCTTCTTTGCTCCAACGTAAATTTTAGCGATAATCTTGAAGCCATTCCTTTGAACAGCAGCATAATAGTGATTTTTGGGTTCTGCTTTCAACCTTTTCTGTGCTTATAAGGAGAAGACGATTGATCAGTTCTGACCTCCGTACTGTAAAAATGTGATTGCAGACGAAAGGCTATTGGATATTGAAACCAAACGCTAGACCATTATCGTAGTGAACTCTAAGTCTGCAGGTCATTCTCGTGTATCCCCTTCTGCATCTTCTGTTTCTTTCCACTTAAATTAAATTTGAAGAGGTATCTATAAGTTGTATAACATAGCGCGAAATTTCTGCACTAGAGAGAAATTATTGAAAATCGCTTGGCAAAACCTATGGAGTTCAAAAACTCTAAAAGGAGTCGCCGTAATTTTGACCTACAAAGGCTTTGAAATTTACTTCCCATAGAATTGTATTACTCGTAGTACGCTTTGTGTAACTTTATACAGACGTATATTGTAGAGGACAAAATCTCTATTGGTTAACTTGCTCTCCATTTCGTTTTCTTACTACATTAAAGTGTTAGCCGGAATACAAGTACTCATCAAAATGTGCCTCTTTTTCGGAGCTCGTGCCCTTAGCATTCGCGAAAATGTCTATTGGAATTAAACGCACGCATCGCTGGCCTGGCCACCATTGCCACTGTTATTGAACCGAGAATCGTGTGTTTACTCATGGGCATTGCTATCGTGGCTTTTTTAAGCCTATGCTGCTAACTTGAGCAGCACAGTAGATTATAACCTTTTACTAGCCCTCTAACTCGCGGATTCTCCAATTTGTGCTTGTATATGGCTCAATGGTCTCAAAAACGAATTGTGCTGCGTTGTCCCCACATACGCTAGTACATGCAATACGTTAAATAAGGATAGCACGATAGTATGAGTTCCAACACGCCTTCGTTATGGTCGTGTAAATGATAAACATACGCTTTTGCAAGTCGCGCAACCTGTAATTTTAGTAAGGGTAAGTGCAGAATGAACTACCATTCGAAATTTACACCTCAGTAGAATTTAATTTTTGATCTTGCGCATGCATTGCACCATTTGACAAATAAACTCTTTCATAATAAAGCCTTAATCGTTAAGAAACTTAAAGTAACATTTGGTCGATGACTAAATCTAAAGCGGAAGACTCTTGTTGTGAGCTTGATCGTGGGCCGTCGATGCGATCGCAATAATTGAAAAAGAGGTGTTGACCTATTGCATCAATTGTGACTTAATTGTTCTATACATATAGTTTTCTATATACATAAATAATCTTTTTGCTATAGTGTTTAGAAACCGATTAGTGCCATTTTCTTCAAGCCTTTTCAACCATTTACCACAAAAAATCTGCTTTATGTAACAGGAAGCCCTTCCAGCGCATGTTGACCAATTAAACTGATCGTCGTGGAATAAATCAATCGACTAGCCCGACAAATGTCAGCCACTTTAATCGTCTCCTTTACTAAAGACTAAAGTGAAATTTGTCTTGGAAGAGACGAAATGTATATGCATTTCATTATTTGAATTATCGAACAAGTATGCAAAAATGGCAAAAAACACTTGTGCATTCTTAACCCCTTACATCAAAATTATTCATCTCATTACTTGATGTCTGTCACAATTTGATACTACTGTCTACCATTCCGTTATGCCAAAAGAGAGAAAGCGAGTACTCTCTGGTCTACATTGGGCAATATGGTATTTAAAGCTTGTAAATTACAAAACTGTAGTCCATTTACATCCTAGTCCAGTAAAGATATGGACGCGGGAAAAGCCTCATTAACGTGCCGTGCAAGATGCTTCTCTAATTGCCGCTTATCGCGTACAGCTTGCGCATACTTGTACTTGAGATCTTCGATCTCTTCGAAAAAATCTTCGTCAAACGCCGAAAGTTCATTAGTAAGTTTTGTGTTTTCGTCTTCCAGCTCAATCACTTGTGCTTCAAGCTCCTTGATGCGTTCTTCTTCATTCTGTTCTGCACGAGCGTCACCCTCCGCATTATCGTGACGTTCAACTTGCATTTTCAAATGAAGTATCTGCTGTCGTAAGTCGGTCAATTCCTGTTCTGACGTAAGCAACTGACGATCTTTATTCTTTAATTGAAGCTCAAGCGCAGAAGTCTCGCTTTTTGACGAGCTAAAAAACGCTGCCCTTGCACGGAATTTCTGTTGCAATTTCAGCTTGTCCTTTTTCAGCTCTCCACTTTCCATCTGCAGATTCTTTAGCTGAACTTCAAGTTGCTCTCTTGCATCTTTCTGCTCCTTGAGCTTGCGCCGCATCAACTCCACTCGCTCAGGTGAGACTTGAGCTTGCTTCGCCGCGGCCTTAATCAACTTTCCGTTTTCTGTTCGTAACTTTTCAATCACTTTTTTCATGGTTCTGATCACTTCTTCAAGCTCGAGCCGTTCCTGGGTCACCCAAGACGATTTTCGACCTCCAGCGCCACGAAGCTTTTTAAGAGTATCGTCGCTGCCTGAATGTCCGTGAACAAGCTTACGCTGTAGTCGCTTGTGCTCCAGACGCAGACTTTCGACCTCCAGCTCCAGATCAAGTAACCTCGTGTCTTTTGTTACCATGTCTTGCTCTTTGCTGCGCAACTCATCACCAAGAGCCAGAAGCTCCTCTCGAATGTCTTGCTCCACGAGATATTGCTGTTCTTCTTGTCGAAATTGTAAGCTCATGCCACGCTTGTTTGCGTAGTCATTGCTGGCATCCATATCCCCATCAGTCGAGGTGATGCCATGTAGAGTGAGTCGACGGCGTAAACGCTGTAGCTGAGTTTCGTACTTTTCCATTTGGATCGTAGACAGTTTTTCCCACTCTCTACGCTTCAGCGCCAACGTCTCGTGAAGGAAAGCGTTTTGGCGCTTCATTTCTTCCAGTTGCTGCTTGATGGATGAAGCGCCGATAGGAGGGGCATTTGCGGCAGAAGCCAAACGCTCCTTCTCGTATTTTGCCTGCTGTGTCTGGAAATCAGTCTCCAACTTCGAAATACGGTCGAGACAACATTCCAATTCACTGTTTTTACTCGTTAAATCCGCTTGTTTCTTTTTAAGCCGTTGCATTAAAAGACCAACCTGACGCTGCAGCTTCCGCTCACTCTCAAGTTGTCCACGTCTTTTGGTTGCATCCTCTACTTCCGTTGTGGCCGCTGAAACGTGAGTGGAAGCCTCACGCAGCGCAAGATTTTGTGCATGCAGAACTTTGTTTTTTCTTTCAAGCTCATCTACCGTCCTTGCCTCTCGCACTGCTTTTTCCTTTACTAGCCGCTCTAGACGCCCAATCTCTTCTTTTAATGTCTGGACTCGGGCGTCCGAAAAGTCATTCTTCTCTTCCTTCTCTTCATATTCAACCTGTTTGTTTCGTCGTACTTGCTGACCTTGTGTTTTTTTCAGTAAGGCCAGCTTCTCTTGAAGCATACGCACCTGGCTTTGCAGCCGTGTCTTTTCCTCTATCCACTCGCCCTCTTCCTCTTCACGGCGCTCCATTTCTTTTCGCTTTCTCACACTCAGTTCATTGTTTATTGAGTGTTGCGCTTTAACGATTTCAATCGCGTGGCGATCTTCAGCTTTTAAAAACTCTTCCTTCAACTTAATAATCGCGTTGCGGAGCGCCTTAAGCTTTTCTTCTTTCTTTGCCATATCACGCTTAGCGAAAGTGACTTGATTATCTAATTTTTGACTGTGCTTTTCGCATTCTGCCACCTGTTCTTTAAGCAATACAATTTCTTCCAGAGCCTCTCCTGCACGTGCTTCAGCAAGGTCTCGCTCGTTTTGCAAGACTTGCCGTTCCATTCGCAGCTCCCTAATTACTTGTTTTGCATCCTCTAATGCAACCTCAGACTGTTTCCACTCTTGCAAAACCTGGTCGTGACGCTCCTGAGCAGCTTGTAACGCCTGTTTACTTTTACCCGATCTCTCCATATGGCTGATCGTGCCCATTGCTTCCTTAAGTTGACCAATCATCCGCTGGTTATCCTCATAGAGCTTTCTATTCAATTGCGTAGTCTCAAGTCGTTCCTGTGCTTTGTCCTGGGCACTTGAGGCTCGAACAACCGCAAGTTTTCGCTGGTACTCATTAATCAGCGTGTTCTTTTCTTCCACGAGCTGCTTCAAGCTTGCAATTGTCACCTGGGCCGCTTTTTGTAGCTCAGCTTGATCTTTTTCGTACATTCCAACCTTCTGTCGCATCAACGGAGCCATAATTGAGCCTTCGTCCTTATCTCCCTGCTTGTCGAGCTGCTCGCGCTGTCCACCAACAACATCTATACGAGCGTATTGCATTTCTAGCTCCAAATCCTCGTATTTGCACCGTAAAGCACGCTTCTCAGCTTCCAAGTCGCCATTGAGCTCTAATAGCTGTGAAATACGAGTTTGGGAAGCCTCCAGCTGACGCATAAGGTCTTCATTAAGTGCTTTGGTCTCTTTCAATTCAACCATCACTCGACCTTCCTTGTCCTCTGACCCTGTTGCCTTAGTAACAGCCTCTAGTTGCCTCATCAACAAGCTTTCTCGCGTTGTTAAAGCATCTATTTGGCTCTTTAAGCGACCGACCTCGCCTTGGTTGCCTTTTTGCGGTCGAAAGTCAGAAAGCGGAAGTTGCACTTGTTTATCCTCCAAGTCTTTTTCGAGTTGTTTACGTCGTTGTTGTTCGGTCTGCAATTCATCTTCCAGAGCATCCAGACGCTTACGAAAGGCCTCCCACTTCGCATTCCGCACGATCCAGTCGCGCTCTTTTACTTCCTCGATCGTATTCTTTAGAAGTTGCACCTCGTTGCGCGACTTTTCTCTAGTCGAAAAAAGCTCCTGCGCCTTTTTTTCAGTGTCCAGCTCAAGTTGCTGATATTTCAAAAGTGTCTGCTGCTGTGTTTCAGTAACTCGGTCATACTGCACAAGAAATTGCTGATACGTCATCTTGATTTGCATCAACTGATGCTGAAGCTCACCTACTATTGCGTGGTCTTCCGAAGAAGCAATCAAATCGCGCAATTGCTCTTCTTGCTGGTCACGGTTGCCTTGTTCCTGAGCAGCTCGCGTTGTAAGCGCGTTTGCTTGAGACGCAGCAAGGGAAGCAATATCCTTGTACTTCGCACACTCTAGCGCGAGACATTCATATAATTGCTCGACTTCATTAATCCTCTCGTACAAAAGTGAGTTTTCGTTTCGTAGCTCATTGTCGTCCGCAGAGTCTTTCTCAATTTTTGATGTTTGAACTAACTCGTCCAAAACAATATTTTCACACTTGACTTTTTCAAGCTCCTTTACATGTTTTAGTTGCTCTTGAAGCTCGTCCTCCAATTGCGCAATTCGATCTTGAAAGATCCCAGGATCACATGTGGCATCTTCGCCAGCAATCCTAGCACTAAATTCTGCTTGCAAAACTCTGAGACTGTACTTCGTTCGGCTTAATTGAGCAGGTAAGTCGTGCACTGCTAGATATTTTGCATGCAATTCCGCGTGACATTCATTTAATGTGTTGTACTTCTTCAACACTTGAGTCATCATTTGTTGCTGCTTGTCCGCAAACTCGCGCAGCACGCTCTTTTCCAGCGTCTTCTCCATCCGTTCCATCATTTCATCGGCCCCCTGCTTCCACATTTCGAGATATAAAACTCGATACTTGAGCGTTCGTTCCATTTCGCTCCACTCATGTTGGAGGAGCTTGTTGTGCTCCGTACTACTACGCCACTCCGTATGCAGCTGGTGATATTTTCGTTTAAACCGCGCTTCATTCACTTCGCATGTAGCAATTTTTCGCGTCAGCTCGATCACCTCGGAGCGCAAATGCGCTCCATTTCCACCAATAAGTGTGTCACTAGTCATTGCAGCAATCTGTTGGTTTTGTACGTCAAGCAAATGCAACCCCGCTTCATACCGCTGACACTTAATCTGAAAAGTTTTTTTATCTTCTTTCATCTGGTTCAAGTCACGGCGAAGGCGAATCTCAGCGTTGGTGTATTGCGCGTGCATCTGGAAGAAGTGCTGATACAGGACTGTGTGCTGATCCATTAAAGACTGAAAGACCTCTTCATGCTTATGTAGCTGCTCCTGGAGCTCCTCATTGCGTGCTTCTGTTGTAACTAATTCGTCCAGGCATACATTTAATTCTCGCAAAAGGTCAACTTGCTGATTCATTTCTTCCTCGCTTTCAAATGCCACATGATCGACTGTTTCTCGAGGCATTTGTGACTGTGGAGACGCACAAGTCATGGGCTTGGTGTCATCCGATCTACTGGCTTGGTTCTTAGATAAAGCAGCCCCTTTTTCATTTTTAGCTGGTGTAGCCGACGCTATAGATGGCAGCAAAGTGCCTGTCTGGGCTTGAAGTAATGCAAACTGTGCTTCAATGGTTTTAGCCACAATCGAGGCAATGTTGTCAGCCCGTTCGCTCCAATCCTCCTTAAAATTGACATTAAGACTTGTACAGGAAGGGGTTTGTTCTAATGGTAACGCATCAAGCGCTGCGTTCGTGTGCTGTGTAATTTGCTGTAAAGTATTGTCCTCAGAGCGGGTATTCTCTATTTCTCTAAACAGTGGCAGCGACCCATCACCTCCATCACCTTCATTTTTACCGCAGTCAATGAAGTCAGGAGCCTCCCATTTAATTTTCTCTACGCAGGGGGACGTTTGTGTCCCAGCACAGACTTGTGCGCTAGCCTCTCCAGCAAAATTCTTGCGTGATGCCTCCCGTGTATAATTTTGGCTATCAACAAGAGACGATCCATCTTTCTCAGATTCTTCGGTGTCCCGTTTCTTCTTATGTAGCGACGCAATTTCCACTCGTAAATGGTATATAACATTATCTTGCCGTTGTGATCTCACTTTGGCAATTTCAAGCGCGCGTAAAAGTTCGCTTCTCGCATCAGTTGGCCCGACTACTGGTTGCGATGCTGCCAAAGCTAGACGCTGGGACTGTAAATCCTCCAGCTCACATTTCAGTCGCTCAATGTCTTGTAAGAGCAATGTGTTCTGTTCACACCTGGCGTCAAGCTTTTGTTCGAGATCTTTGTCAAGCGCTACCGTATGCTCAAAGTTACTGTCCAAAAGACGCTTTGCAGCCTCTGGTGTTTGCTTGACGCGATCAATAAAGTCTTCTACAGCAGTCCATTGTTCAGTAGTCAAACCGTATTGATCATAGAGTTTATGACCGTTTAAACGCGCTTGGTCTCTAAGCTTTTGAAGAAATCGTAAGCGCTCGGCCTCAAGATCTTGTATTTGAACTTCTAATTGCTTCGTGACGGCCACGTTAATCGCCAATTGACCTTTTAAGTGGTCAGCAATCATAAGATCATCATACTCAAAATCAGCAGTTTTGCCAACTTCTGCCTTTAAGCGCTGAAATGCCACATTTATCTTCCCAGCTGCTTCCACTTGCTCATTCAGGTCTTGACGCAACTTCACATTCATTTCCTGCTGCTGCTCTAACTGCAAGCGAAGTTTCTTTTGATACTTGACCACATCTTCCAGTCCAGCTTTTTTTTCGTACTTGGCATTCCACTCCTCAGCATTCAAAAGCTTCTTTTCTAAAATTCCTTGTCGAAGCTCTATAGTCTGCACCAGTTCTTGCTGCTCTTTTAGACGCTTCTTTAGCCTAGCGTTCTCTTGTTCAAAACTTTCGAGCTTTGTCGTGTGCTTGTATACAGCAGTCTTGACAGCTATTTCAACCTCAGCATCAACATTAACATGCTCCGCAAGGCTTTCCAAATCGCTTTGCTGCTGTAGAATTCGCTGATTGAGCTCTAAAATCGTAATTTTATCTCGAATGCGCCATTCTTGCAACATTTCCACTTGCTTTCCTTGGTCTTCCACACCATGACTTGCATTACCGCGAAGACTAGTAAATCTATCCTCATCTTCGTCGGATACCGGCAAGATCCTCTCCTTTACCTGCTGCTCACGTAACATCTGCTGCTGCTTTAGTTTTCGCTTCAACTCATCTAACTCTGTAAGGAGCACTGCTCTCTCCATATCAAACTTAGCTTTAACATTCTTTATCATGCCATCGACGTCGCTCTCTTTCTCGTCCATCTCGATAAGTTGCGCTTCTAGATGCACCTTTTCTTGCTCCAATTCTTCGACTTTTGTATGCAATTGCGTCATCTCCAGCGTTTGTTCATCCACCGCCTCGCGGTAAGCCTCAAGCTGATCTTGCATGGCAGTAAAGGACACTTGGTACTCTTTCACTTGCATCGTCATCGTCTTCATCGCTTCATGCAGTTCTGCAGTCTCATTGCGCAGTATCTCATTTTCTTTTAGTGTCGTATAGAGCTCCGTACGTACATCTTTATTCTTCTCAGCCACTTGGGTCACTTGTTGCTGCGCTTTGATCCCAACAGTAGCTTCTCGCTTAAGTTGCTCTTGAAGCTTGTTCAACCTCGTTTCTAATGCCTCATTTTGGAGCTGTAGAACAAGATACTTTTCATTAACAGGATTCGCAAGAGGCATCTTAGGCGACGTCGTTGTGTTCTCTTTCTCGTGGTGCATATCCAACTGCTGCTGCAGCTGCGTCATCAAAGCAGTCACTTTTTCATGCAGCTCTTCGTTTTCAAATTCTTTTTCGGAAAGTTTCTTTTGCGTCTGCACTTCTCGCGCACTCGCATCTGACTGCACCGTGGTCAGTTGCTCATAGAGCTGCTCGTTTTCCCCTTCAAGCTCCAGCAGATCGCCACGAAGCAGCTCTAATTCCTCGCGCAGCGACGTGCAGTCTGCTCTGGTGCATTTAAAGCTCGTACCAGCTCCCTCCGTGTCGACTCGAGACGCCATGGCTGGTAAGCCACATGCGATCAATGCGGAAACGGCGCTGCCGCAAGAGTGATGGTCGATTCCCCATGAAACCTGATTGTCTCAAGGTGGAGTACTATAGTGATCGGCTTGGCCAGGATTTGAAAAGAGGATCTCCATTCATTGGGATTGCACCGGTAAGATGTAAATACTGACGCTTGGTGGCCGCTGCTAGGACTAACAGGGATTCTTGGTCGTCATTCTATAATGTATCAGTACGCATAAGACTCAGGATGCTCCAACGCTTTGCCGTGCGCTCTTGTGCAGCCGCAATTGCTCGTCAACAGAGCCGCAATACCGTTGCAAAGTTGCCCGTCGCGTACTTTTCGTCAGATGACGACTGGCGTCTCTCTGACGATGATTTTGACGAAAGCGTAGATAGAATTATCGACAAAGATCGACGTGACTCGATGCCGCGTCGCCAGAGTATGCCTGAGGCTGCCAAGAAGAGCCGCTTCATGGTCGTGTCCCCGGAGAACCGCGGCAAAGTGCGTCGTCGGCTTTTGGATGAGTTTGAGCAGGACGGGATTACACTTGTTGATAACGACCAGGCGGGACAATATATAACGCCGGATACTGGCGTTCTGCGTGATATGCGTGCCATGGACAAGGAGGGCAACGAAATGGAGTTTGCTGACGAAGAAGACGAAGGCGAGATCGATCTCGGTCAGATGGGATTGTTGCGCCAGATTGTGCACATGGATCAGGTACAGAAAGTCACGACCCAGGAGCGGATTGTAAACTTTCGTGCTCTTGTTGTTGTTGGCAACATGCGAGGCGTTGCTGGCTACGCCGTGGGCAAAGGAACCTCACCGCCTATCGCGATCGAACGCGGCACCAAGCTCGCGATGAATCGTTTTACCTACGTGGACCGCTTTGACGATCGTACTTTGTTTCACGAAGTGCGAGGCAAATGGAACAGCTGTACGCTATTCTTGCGGCCAGCACCAAAGGACAAGGGCCTTACAGTGAGTGACACTGTGGCATGTGTGCTGGATTGCTTTGGTATCACAGATATTGTGTCTAAATCCCATGGCCAACGCAACCCATTTACTGTTGTCAAGGCTACCTTTGATGCGCTGTCCAAGCACGAGACGGCAGAGGAGATTGCATTGCGAACTGGCCACTCACTCGTTGAGCTTAGCACTCTGGCGCGTATGCGCAACATTTAAACATAGCTCACGACAGACTTGCTAGGGTGTAAGCGATGATGGTATAAAGCGTTTTGGCTTTGATGCATACGTGCAGATTTTAACTTGAGTTATTACATCAAGCGTCTACAGCACCAATACGCAAAGAGCGTCTAGCACAGAGATTATCAACAGTATCTCGCTCATGTGCTGTCTGTTGCCAGCTTCTCGTAATATCGATCGCTAGCCTTCACGGCATCTACTAACCAGTCCATCGCGCTTTCGATGCCTTCCCTGCATCACGACTCTTGCTCAAGCATCTACAACTTTCAGTGAAAACAATAGAGCAGCCTACCTTGTCAATGCACAGATGGGAACACTTGCAACTGCGCCTTGGTGTTCCTCGATTTTTAACAACTCTGCAATGTGTTTCGCGGATTGCGCATTCTCCAGATCCATCTTATTGGCAAGCACGAGTAGTGGAACCCCTGACAGCTCCGAATTCGCCAGCATTGCGTCTGCAAGATTCTTATCGTATCATCATTGCAATTTTACTTTGTTACTCAAGCTACCACATACGCAATGTCGACTTTGCTTCTTGGAATTTTCGTGTATTGGCCGAATCGATCACAAACACAACGCCGTGGCTCTCACTGTAGTATTTATTCCAAATCGCGCGGAGACGTTCCTGTCAGCACAATGGTGATCTAAAAAGCATCCAACTATAGCGATTGCACGATAAATTGCCAGTCGTACCTGTCCTCCGAGGTCCCATAAAATGACCCTTGATCGTCTAATATCAATTCGAGCAACTGCACAGAAAGCACATCATCAGGTGTTTTGCCAACAATCCAAGCAGTGCCATAAGTGACGTACTGTTTAGACCCACGGTAGGTGGGATCTTGTCTAATGGGATGCCTGGCTTCTTGCCAAAGATGCCTTTGAGCTGCTCTAGTAGCGTCTATCACCTCGACAAATTTAGACTGCTTTCGTACGAATGGCTACGATGCACTTACCTACCGTTTTACCTGCATCATCTAGTCCCACGATTAGCAGATGTAGCTCTGCTTTGCTAAATAAATAGCTCCATAGCCCCCAAAACAGCGAAAACATGACAGCTTTTCAGAAGTTAAACAGTCATGACAAGGAGCGTCAACGAATAACAGCAACATAGCAACTTGCAACTGAGCAACTTCGCAGCTCAGCAATACAGCAACATAGCGAGTCTCGGTATGCAGCTGAGTATAAATCACAAATTTTGGTCACGTTTTAGGAGCGTAGTCACTTGTTCTTTAGGCAAGCCATGCAGATCCAGATCAAGGTGCGTCACCGTAGAATTTACGGGCGCGGCTTATACTCGTCACCATATTGCCACAATGCTTTACTATGCGCCACTTTAGACACTTACGGGCCGCAAACAAACGTTCAATTTTGAACCGGACAACACGGTACACCACTGTCGATTTGGGTCCGTATTGTCTGTCGGTACATTTCAACAATTTGCCTTGTGCTATGTAGATTTTGCACGTAAAGCAGGCATTACAAGAAAAGGAAGGCATTCAAGTCGATCAAATTCGTCTTATCTATAGCGGCAAACAGCTGTATGTTAGGCTAAACTGTTGCGTGAAAGGAGGTCGGTGAACTCACGTTCCGTGTCTGTTGCTTTGGAGCAGCGCAGACGACAAGACACTACAAGACTATAACGTGGCTGCAGGGGGTACCATTCACATGGTGTTGCAGTTGCGTGGTGGGTTCTCGAAGAAAAAATGACGATCAAAACAACACGTCATGAGCCGTGCTACAAGGAGCGGATACAGCCCGTCAACCGCTTAATAATAACCGTCGATTTTTAACTGTCTCTACGTCCATTCGTCTCGAATTTCTCACAGTGCGGTCGAACTCTGTTGTTTAATCAGCGGCTCCAATTGTTTCTTTTTTGCTAATGTCTTTAGTAGCTGAATAATGAATGGCGTATAGTTGTGTTTGCGCCGCTTGTTCTCTAGTGCCCAGTTGTCCCGTTTGTGCTGTTCAGCAGCAAGATCTGCTTGAAGTTGTGCAATTTGCTGCTCACTTCCACCGACCTCAATCAGAGCTTGGAGCTGCTCTTCGTACGTTTGTATCCTGCTCTTCACCAACGCCAGTAAATTGAAACGAATCTCCGTAGCCGCGTACTTTTCAATTCTCTTTTGGATCACGGGACACGCTATTTGGAGCCACGAGTCCCGATTCTCAGCACTTGAAATCTCGCCAAGACAAATGGGTCCTTTCCGCAGTCCATCAAGCTCGTAGACCTTGCCGTTTACAGGCACGTAGGCCACAAAATGGTACACATCGTCGTCCTCCGTCGCTTTGCGACTCTCCACGACAAAAGATTCAGCCCGCGCAAACGAGTTGTGAGCGAGACGAATCTTGTCACTATTCGAGATGGCAAGACCTTTGAGATCCGATGGAAAGTCGCTCGTAAACGCCTTGAATTCAGACAACGTTTCGCCCAGCTCCAAGTCCTGAGCATTGAGAAGGATGGACAAAATGGCTTGCGTGGCACAGGCGTTGCTAATGACCTGCTTGGCAAAAAAGATCCCTTCTTCTTCACTAGCAAAGACTGGATCTTCTGCATCTTCGGCGTGCTTTGACTCGTACTTGAAAAGGAACACAAGGCCGTAGACCGGCGACAGGTCGGCAAACTGGTGCTCGTCCAATGTGTAAAGCTCCTCGACCTGCACGCCCTTCACGCCGATTTCCTCAATTAGGGCATTAAAGACTCCTAGAGTAAAGAAGTTATTATACTGAAAGGCTACCGAGCTTGATGGTGAGAGGCGTACCTGGGTCGGATTCGATGGTGCACCAAGACATAGATGATTTCTTTAGGATACAAGGCAATAACAATGATTCTTTCGAAGAGATTGAGCAAGCAGTATTATTGACCAATTATAAAGTGGACAATTGCCTTCCTTCAAGTTTTATACACTTGTTCTTGTTCATCCTTAATTTGTTTTAAAATATCTAAAATATGCGGTGGCGAATGTAGATCGCTAATCAAGAAATTCTAAATGCTGTAAAAATGGGGCTTCAAACCGGAGTTTATGTTGTGTCTATTTTATATATTTGGAAGGCATTTTGAATGTCTTAGATATTTTACACATTTTAGATTTATCCAAAAGCGACCGTCATTCGGCAGTAAATGTTGCTGGAGGATTATTCAAGTTGCCCCATCTCCATTACCACGTACTCCTCATCTTCCTATCTCAGGTACTGATCGAGTATGTCAGCGAGATTTTGCCCAAGGCAAAAATCGTCTTCCACACCGAAATCATCCCCATCGCCCTCTTCGTTCATGTTCGCCAGGAAATGCCGTTCCTCTTCATCCTTCCCAGTCATCGCCAACATTGCGTGTAGGGATTGGTGCGCTTCTTCGCCAGCGATCTCAGCAACTGCGCCGAATTAAATGGTATGGCGACCTGCCGCTCACATTTGCCAGCACCGAGACGGACACGCTGTTTCGTCCGTACTCGGTTATTGGTCTTGTGGCCCCGCTCGCCTTCAACGGCTTGTCGTGTGCTTGAATGAGGACTTTGGCGAGATACTGTAAATCTCTGTCGTCCGTTGGCGCCCAAATCAACGACGGCTTTAACTTGTGCGCCCTATACATTGGTATGCGCTAATCGATAATGATGGAAAATATGCAAATTTTCGTGTAGGGTTTCGAAAAATTCCAGGTCGTCCATGGCAATGCGCGCCAATGGTTCCCGACACTGTTGGAACAATGGACCCTGTCCCATCTCGACGAACTCAAATCAGTCATCCTGACACGCATGTCGTGATAGAACGGATCGGCGAGGAAGGCCAGGGCGTGAGCGGATGTATAAATCGTGGTCAGCCGATGATGATCACGCCTGCGCAAAATCGTCTGGTCGACCTCATGACGCGCCAGTACATCGTCGTCGTTGATCTGTATCTTATGCGCAATGTGAAGAAAACACGCAAAGACTGTGCCTTGTCGCCTTACTAATGTGTGATGGCGCAGCACAGCGAATTCAGAAGTTCATGTAGCGCTGCGGTTCTCTTCCAATGGTCATTGTCGATGGTTGATTCACCCAATTCGTCTTATATCGGTACGTCCTCGTACTTGTCCTCATGGTCGATCATGTAACACATGGCGAGGAGCGCGGACTTCACAAAAAGGTTTCGCTTTCGCATTCCCGACGTACACCAACGCAATTTCGTGAACAGGATCAGGCTGTACGGACGGCCACACTTGTCCACAACAACGCGGTAGAACGGGAGGATAGTAGATTTACCGCGTTGATCTACTTCACAATTAAGACGTTCTGGGCCGCTATTTTTTATGATCGGAAACTTCAGCCAGTCCATGCACAGATTGTGACCGCACACCCGAAAACAATCGCGAACTCGTTTGATTGAAGCGCCAATTAATTGTAATGCTGAATGAATCGATCACATCTCTTGAGTTTGGGGTGGTACGACAGCTTGCAACAGTTTGTCGTCGTCGTCCTCTTCTCCATTGAGGCCATTCGAAAGAAGCCCGATCGACACACTAAGAGCCTTCTTAGCGAGCAGATTGACGGTCGTCTCGCGACATTAGTTCATGACAAGTGGGGTACAAATTATCGGATTTGTCGTCGTCGCCCGTGTGTTCGTCAGGTGTTTCTCCGGTGGCAACAGCCCGATGCCTTCCGGGAACCCAGGACATTGATCATTGCTGGCGTGTCCAAGCGAACCGAAAATCGCAATGTTTGCGTTCCGATTGGTGCCAGTTTGTTGAACTCCTAAAACCTGTTAACGTCCGGCGCTAGTCATGTAAGCAATGCTCGAAGAACGGTGGAAGGATTCGTGGGGTGGTCCGTGACCGTGGCCCACCCACAAGCAATTAGGGTTTGGGTAGATTAAAAATGTTAAAAATGAGGCATATCTTCCAGGTGCAATTTAAATGCATTTTGAATTCGCAATTTTAAAACAAATGAACCACTAAATTTATGCCACACTTTGATCCCTAATAGTGAGCAGTTTGCGTCCTTTGTGCAAAAAAGCTGTGGAACCTCGTCACACACTTCGTGGTCACTCCTACGCCTTCGCTATGCGGTGGACGCATTAGTAGGCAACACATCAAAGTCATTTTTTATAGAGAATGCACCAGATCCCTGGCATTTTAAAAAACAATGAGCCCAAGCGCAACGTATGTTGTCAATGAGATTGGTCATAAAAAAGACCGTCATCACAACGACGAATGCTTATATATACATTCGAGAGAGATTTTTTTAGATATACTTACCACATCCGAAATATTTCTGGCTATGGACACCGTCTAATTCAGTAGCGTTAAGCTCTTTGAAGTCCAGCAGCTCTGATACATCGGCAAGAGCCTCTGATCGGAGTGCACCTGCCGTGATCCGATGAGCAGTAAGCTTTAAACTAAAATTTGAATTAAAGAGGTTTTTACGTCAGCAACGGAGTCGTTCGTGACACATAATAATCAATTTCGTATAACATTTGCGTTACTATTTGCGGAGCTATATTGCATACTAATAAGAGGACTTTGCCACTCACTTTGTCTCAAGCAGCTTTGATGAAGGCCACTTTGCTTTTCTCACCCGCTGCGAAATTTTGTGACTCGCAGTCAATGACGCTATATTACTCCCGCTTTGCCCACTTTGTCTTGCAGAATTTTTTTACCCGCTATCAATTTTATGCTACCGGCAGCTGGTGGTTCTCTTTGGATATACAAAGTTCACATGTGGTTCGATATTACCCATATTTAAAGCGCCATATCAAGCATCTTTGACACTTGGTACTACATTGGAGCTTGGCTTGCCGCTAAGACAGGTTCAATGACGTTGTCAAGTCCAACCCCGGGGAGACATTCGTACCTTTGATATTCCTTAAATTATACTGGGCGTGCAACTGCACACGCTTTTTCAAGAAGCCCTACGCTGCCAGCATAACTTAACAAAGTTGTGTTGTGCAGACTGGAATGGCTGGAATATGGCTTTGCCCTACCGGCTTGTTTCTTACTAACTGTGGTGTGCTCATGACTAGGGCATACTTGTTCGTGGCTTGACCAAGATATGATTGCAAGCTTAAATTGCTCAGATCTCACAGCCAATTTAATTTTGACTGTAAAGGATATCTTAGATCGTTACACTTGCAATCCGAGCCGGAAGTAAGTCATGACGCGCCTTTTATAAAAGTACAACCATTTATGATGCGGACAATGGAACGGGTCAGTCTATGAGCTAGACGTCAAGAGTTTGGAGCTTGGAGTGGTACGCAAGATACTAGAGAATGGTCACGAATAGAGGTGTTCGCTGCATGCCAATGATAACATGGTTGGCGTTAAGCCAAGACAATATGTACGGGCCTGTATTCTTGAACGTGATGCGGCACGCAAACCACTGAGCGATGCTCGAAGAAAGCATCACTTATTGCATTTTACTGATAGAATAAGTTGCTTGGTGCTTCGGCAACAAAAACGAAGCCCTGACAATGTGTGTGGAGCAATACGAACAGCACTGAGTAGTGCTAGCCGAGTATACTGCCGTGAGCGGTGTGGATGACGATTACCCAAGTGATCAAGGAAGGCACTTTACCATTGCACGGAGCGAAGTTCGCCGTGAATGAACTTTTCTGCAGACCATGCAAAAATATAGTAGGCTGTACATCAACAAGTAGTGGAGACAAGGCCCTGAACCTGCATGTGGGCTGTCACTTTACCCACTAAGCGACGCTCATTATGGACAGTGCTTGCTGTATGTTCGGCAAGACATAGTCGACCCGAGGGCAAGGCATCCGTGGGTCCGCTATTCTTGTGGAAGTGGGATAGCATATATATCGCCACGGGAGCTTTACGAGCAAACGACTCTGTCTGACGGAATTGGAGATGTCGAGTTGAAAATGCACGAGCAAATACCACGCAAAAACGTCTCATCGAAACAATCCGTCTCCCAAAAAAAGTGCTAGCACATGGCGCTTATCAAGAAACGCAGAGCGTCTCTTCTTGAGCGAAGAGGTTGTTAGGTAGACATGTAAGTAAATGGCGCTAGCTTTCGTCTGTAAGGACTTAAAATTGACGGACACTAATACGGTAGGCCGTACGGTGCGTCTAGAGTCAGTTAAACACGTGGAGGTTCGGTTTGAGCTGGAAGAATTGTCAACGGCAGCCCAAAGAGGTTTGGTCCAAAAGCTTACGATAAAGTCAACGTGGTTAACATTAGACTCAGAGAAGATAACACATTTCTTACAGCTTGATGAAGCGATCTGAAAAGGCATATATTTGTCACTTCGTCCAAGGGTGTATCCTCAACTTCTGATGCTTAATGGGACTCGCATTGTGCTTTAGGTGAAGGAATGCCGGGATGTGGTCGTACGACTGTCGCATTTGGCGTTACGATCTTATCGGCTTGTACGTAGTGAAAAGACTTGTATCACAGCAGCCAAGAAGCGCGTGGCACGGTATTAGCTTTTACGATCGAAGCAGTGCGACGTCATTCATCTATAAATATGAAAAGTATACGGCGATGACAGTAAGTCCCGTCATTTCACGTCAAAAATATGCGTTAAAACTCAAATGGCGAGTGGTTTATCGCACCTACAAGAAGCTTAAGACAACCACCATCCTACTGAAGACCGCAGTGATGCGTTGAAAAATAGCATCGACATTTTATTTCAGTGTAAATCTTATGCTGTTGATGGCCAGATGTGCTTAATTCCTTCTCAAGACTTTTGAGAGTTCGGTTCGCCTTTAAAAAGCTGCGGCCTGATTGCCAGGGACGACCCCACAAGCGCGTACACTCGATCGAAAAATGAGCCAAGGTAAAGACAATTCCTTTTCGGCGCTCCTTGGCTATTAAGACCAGCTGCAATTTCATTGGAGCATGCATTATGAGCGCCATGAGCTTCTTGTGAAGTGGTGCGATTATTTTACTTCACAGAACTCGCCAAAGCCGGTAATCTTGATATGGAAAGATTGGAATAAGATCGTTGCAATTTGTAATAAGAAGCAGCACGCACTTCCAAAGCCTAGACATCTTGAAAGCGAGTCGTCTAAGATTTAGTAACGTGTTAGGCTCACGAGCGTAAGAAAAATGCTTAATGCATTCAGGTTTGGACCACGAAACCCTGGAGCTTCACTCAATCTGTCGTTTCATTAGTGCGTACAATTGTATGATTGTCATGACTTGCATTCACAAAGACCCTAAGCCTACACTAATTATCAGGAAATGGTATTAGCGCAAAGTCCTGAATCAAGGCAAAATGTCCTCGTAGCTTTCGCGCCCTTCATGTGTCTATTAAAAGCCATATTGACTTCATCCGATTGCGTTCGTTGAGCTTTTTTTGCTCCACATGGAACAACTTGCTTGAATCACAAAAATCTGCACCGCAACGAGATGTCGGCTTTTAACGTAGAATAAAACATTATTGAATGCAGATTTAAATGTGCTTTCGATTCCTATAACTAACACGATGATGCTACATCAGTCTTCGCTCTACGTCCATATTACCGTATTAGAAATTCTGAAAAGAAATTGCGACAAAAAAGTTACATAAAAATTGTATTGTCTACACATAGAGTGTGAATGCTGAGTAAACAAATTGACATCTATGAAGCAGAGCGTAACGAGCTTAAAAGATAATAAAGCGGCAAGAATGAGGGGGGGGGTCTACACAATTCGATCTAATATTGGCGCACAAAACACTTAAATAAGTAAATTAACAGTAAGTGCTCCACTTGATTATCTGTGATCTTGTCCATTTGCTTTAGCTTGATATGAAAGCTTAATTCGTCTTCCCTTCAAATAGAAACCTTAAGTTGGACCCCGCGGTAGACTCTTTTGTCGGAGTTTTCGCAATCTATGCTACCTGATCCCTGAAGCAAAAGCTTTATTTGTAGAGATGACGCGTTATAGCTGCTTGGTAGCAGAGAGGACTGCGAATATAGCCGCCCAATCAGGCACATACAAGCCAGCAAAGTTTTGGTCAGCGCAAAACAAATGCAAGAGGGTTCTCTTTGAGCCTTCAAAGATCGAGGTAGACAGGCTACCCTCGGGGGGCGCAAGATGTGACGGGGTCACATAGCACCTTACACAGAGAAGACGCGCAAAAAACACGGAATATTCGTTTTTGAGTTGAACAAATGTTCGCTTTTCCCTGTCTCAAGCTTTTAATTGTACAATAAACTCCGGCTTATAGACTTGGTTGCATAATGCGATGTCTGTGTGCTTTAAAGTTATCTTTCATTCTTGATTAGCGACTACATTTGTTACAGTTTTTAATTATTCCAAAATATTTCAGTGTGTGAGCCAGTGTGAATATTGAGTTGTGTATGCAATTACCCAATGCTATCGAAAAGTTTCAATTGACTCGCTACAAAATGTGATACTAAGCGAATGAAATTAGTGATATTTCAATAGTTCTCTATTCCTCTTAATAGAATACTCTTACCACATCCATAGTTTTTCTTAATTTCGTTTGATGATAACGGTATTTGTCATAAATATTTTTTTTCAGAACCTGAAAGAGAAAATATTTTCGGAAACTTAGCAAAACCAATAGCGCAGGAGCAGTATACGTCTATACTATTCATTACAAAGCCCTTTTTATATGAACAGCATATTTAACTTTGAAAAGCAATCTTTTATATGTTCCTTGTTAGTAGTCTAAAGCCAAAAGTTGTTAAATGAGCCTTAATCATTTATCGCAAATTTACCATATACCCAAAAGCTAAGCATCCTGAATATTCATCCCGTGTGCAATCCCCTTCTCCTCATCCTGTTGGGCAGCCATAACATTAAAGATATGTTCTAGTGCCGTTTCGCTCACACTATACTCGTCCACGTTCAGATCGGAGCGAGTCTGTTCCAGCGCGCGAAAAATCTCGGCTGGCCGTAACATCTTCTCCCAATCCGATGGATACTTCGGCACCTGAAATCGAAAGTGTTCCCCTTGTTGCTCGGCAAGAACAGTACCCGGGAACTTGTTGTGAAAGAAGGCGCACAAGTTTTCCCCACACGTTTCCAAGACCCACCACGAAGCAAATGCCTCGATGGCAATCGCACCTTGAGATTCCAATTGACTGCCGAGTAACCAACCTGTACCCGTCTGACTTAGAATACCCGACCCACGCTCTGCCCCACCTAGCGCAGTACACAGATCCCGAACGTAAGCCACCGTAATCATGCCACTGTCCATCTGATAGCCCCCTGAACTTATTCGGTCTTGTGTAGTGTCACTCTGATTCCGCAGGAAGGAATGGACGTCATCCATCACTCGTTTCACTTCCTCTGACTCCGGTTCGAATGTACGTAATGTAATCTCGACCGTGTACCCCTTTCCAAACTTTTGCTTTATATGTTCGACACTTCCCAAACATTTCAATCGACCACTTACTAAGATTCCTACTCGAGAACACAAGGCCTCACACTCTTCCATACTATGTGTCGTAAGCACCACACACGCACCGTCATTCCGTTCCGAAGAACACACACGTGCAATCACGTCCCACATTTTACGTCGTGAATTCGGATCCACTCCAGTTGAAGGTTCGTCTAAGAAGAGGATTCGAGGCCGTCCAAGCAACGCAATGGCCGTGGAAACTTTGCGTTTGTTGCCTCCACTAAGTCCCAAAGTTAACGAATGGCGGTATTTTGTCAGTCCAAGCTCTTGAATCTGGTCGTCGACTGCAGGAGCCACAAACGGTTCAGAAATGCCTTTGATTCGAGCATAAAATTCTAGTTGCTCTTCAACTGTCAAGAGGTCATGAAGCGCATCGAATTGCGGACAATACCCCATGCTCTTACGCGCTAACGCTGTACTCGTTGACAAGTCAAAGCCACTAAGTGTAACAAACCCTTGGGTAGGTGCTAATTGACCGGTTAGAACGGCCATAGTGGTCGATTTACCAGCTCCATTTATGCCCAAGTACCCAAAGCATTCGCCACTTTGAATCGACAAGCTCAAATCTTTAAGAGCAATTTTGGCACGTGGTCTATCACCATATTGTTGCCTTAAATTGCGAATAAACACGAGATCGTTCGGTCTTGGATCTTGACGTTCCACACGCTGTCGTTCGGCTAGCACATCTTCGTCTTCCAATTCCTCCGTCTCCATGGCAACAGTACTATGTTCCTTCTTTCCCACATCTTGTTTCCATTTCATCGTCCGATTTTCGAGGATAAACACTAATGCCGACAATACAAAAGCTTCAACTAGCGTATAAAGCAGTGGCGCTCCTACAATCTCCAAGTCAAATGGCTGACGGACGCAACACGAAGGTTCAGTCCAATCCCAACACTCGATACACTCATCTTTGCCCAATCCTTCAAAGAGACCAAAAAATGACGGTTGCTCGGAGGTGTCATAACCATCACTTCCGAAAAGTGCTTTTCGACTCACTTTTCGTGTAGCGAGCTCAAAAATGCCATTATTTAGGGTATACGCCGGAAAAACCATAAAAATCCACCGCAGATAATTGCGATCCAATGACGAAAGGGTTAAATTCCCAGATATATTAAAATTGACAATGCGACATAAGAAGGAAAACATACTGAGCAATGCACCAGTGCCAAGAGAGAAGACAAGCAACGCAGTTTGGGCCACAGCGTGTTTCACATAGCGTCTTGCAAAGAGGTACGCAAGAGGGATAACGGCCCAAACATGAGCGAAAAGCAACGCAATAATCGCCAATGTATCCGTCGAACTTGCCTTATCGGCTCCACTCTGAAAAATTGTCAAGGGAACGATTATCGCTGCTGCAACAATAGGAATGATAGTCACGAGTAAATCATGGGACCAATTTGTCATCCAATAGGCTGACACATTCGCGCCACTAATGAGTTGAAGACTTTTCGCATTTTGATTGGGGTCTTTTTCACGTACGACGTAGGCAACTATAGCTGCTGGGATAAAGGCAAACGCAAGCAAGACAACCAAGGCAACTAAGTACCCATTAAGTGTCACTTGGAGCTTTGCGTCGTCTTTATCCATGCAAACGGAGTTATAACACAAGGTCGAGTCGCACGTGTTGCAGGGAAACCACGGTGAGGCATAATTCGTGACACCGCAACATACCGCCACGTCGCAATTTAGAACCCCGAGCGTACAATACGCGAAATCTTGAGAGCTGGTACAGGTTGCCACATTAAAGTCGGGGTCTACTAAACTCGAAAAGTCGGTCGAGGTATCACATTGACTCTGTTGTGCCGCGGTTGGTAGACTTGAGGCGTAATTAGGAATGAAGTTTGCCACGTCGATTTCAGGCAACACTGCCAGTATAACCAAAAAAATAAGCGGAATGCCCACACCATACGCCACCGTCTTCATATCTCGCTTGGCTATTCGGAATCTTTTAACAAATAGCGCTCGATATTGTGTCCAGAATGTAGGCGTTGTGATCATAGCAACACTTGATGATCGATTTACTGCACATACAGCGGCTTCTGGCTTAAAAGAATCTAGGTTCGCAGAGTTTGTTTGCTCAAATGACCGCTCATTCTCGTGATCGTGCGAAATGCGAAGAAACACTTCTTCGAGCGTCGTGACGGAAATACCATATTGTTGCACGCCAAGAGCCTGCATTTGAAGATCAAGTTGCTCTAACAAAGTTGGAAATGCGTCGGACGAGGCCGTTGGAAGCTGAAAGACCAGTTCTGACCCAGAGCTGCTCAAACACTTGACTCGTGGCACGAATTTCCGAAGAAAAGCTTCAACTGCGGCTGGATTACACGATCCATCCAATACTTTAATCAAAGTTAAATTGTACCCGGCACCAAAGCGGTTTTTCAGAAACAGGGACGAGCCCACACATCGCAATTGACCATCGGCCAAGATCGCGATCCGATCACCAAGAATATCCGCTTCGTCCATGAAGTGGGTAGTCAAGACAATGACACGATCTTGACGGCTTTGTTGTAGCAAATTCCACGTAAATCGACGCGAATACGGATCCATGCCAGATGTTGGTTCGTCAAGAAACACAAGTTTACTTCCTCCAACAAAAGCTAGCGCGACACTGAGTTTCCGCTTTTGACCCCCCGACAGCGTTTTAACCAAAGCGTGCCGAATGTCAAACAATCCAACGTCATTAATCATCTTGTCAACGCTACTTTGAAGTAGCTTACGGGGAACTTGCTTCATGGTCCCAAATAAGAGCAAATGCTCTTCAACTGTAAGATCTTGAAACAGCACATCGTGTTGCGGACAAATGCCAATGATTTTACGCAACTCTTGAAAATCGCGTTTGATCGTATATCCGTACATTGTGGCATCGCCACTAGTAGGTGGAATCAACCCCGTAAGCATTGATACGATAGTTGTTTTACCAGCTCCATTGTGTCCTAAAAGTGCCGTAATTTGGCCACTATAGATAGTCAAATTAACGTTTGCAACGGCAACCCGTTCATCCTTGTCATAGATTTTGCGCAAATTACGAAGTTCTAGACACGTGCCATTGCGTTCTTGCATGGCCAACGCAGCAGTCACCGGCTCAACAAGGGCAACATGTTCATCTTGCTTCAACGTTTCGTCATCCGTAAATTGCGTGTATACCCCACCTGCTTGTGGTGACAGGGTATCACAAGTCGAGCGAATATCCACAGGCGATTGCTTGTTTCGACGAAACCACTTTCGTTCCGTCACGACAAAGTGCCACGGTTTGGTCACACCATATTGCTGCGGTAGGACTTGCTCCAAGTACCATCCAAGTGCCACTAGAATAAACGAGTCGAGAATTAAAAAGAGACTCATACGAAAAGCACTGGGGACCGTCACGGGATCTTCCATGAGCCCGACCGAGTAGGCAAAGCCCGTACCCAATTGAGCACGTCGCAACATTTCATCCACGGCCAATGCAAAAGCAGTCGGTGGCGACAACGCGGCCCAATACCGTGGGGTGTTTGTACTGGCCGATTGGACCGCAAAGTACGGAAAAAAGAGAATGAGCCACAAGAGAACCGACGCAATGGCAGCGGATCGGGAGTTATTGAAAAACGGGGCAATGAAGTACGCAAACGCAGTGATGACGACACTGAGAGTCCAGAACAAAAACACCAGCGTGGCATATTCCGTCGTGGGAAAGACATTGCCATACTTGAGCTCTGCAGCAATGGCAAAAGCCAAGGGAGTGGCCAAGACAGCGGTCGTGAGGCACCAGGAAACGAGTAAAGTCGTATCGGCAAGGCCCATGATCTTCATCACTTCGCGCACTCGCGTTTCCTTTTCCATGACCATGGTCGTCGTCGTCGTCGAGACGAATTTGATATAACTAATGAGAAAAAAGAGGCCCAAGATGGATTGACCACCTGTATAGAACGAAGACATGGTAGAGGACGGACCACCAATGTCTTCGAGGTCCCGCACGGCCAATTCACTGCATACAAGCGTTTCATTCGTCGCCAAGTCGGCCGCTTCGGACGTATACCAGTCGGATCGCCACGTGTCGGTAAACTCGTCGAGGTTGGCCAACAAGACCAAGGCCGTGGAGAGTAAAACGGGCAAAAGAAGCTCCATGACGAGACTAACGGGTCGACGACGACGCAACACGAGGTTTTTCCAGATTAAATTCGTCACTTGCGTCCACCCGGTCGTGACGCGCGTGGCAATGAGACGCGTAAAGTGCGTGGCAAAGCGTGTCAAGAGGGAAATTACTACAATGGCAAGTACGATCAGCGTGACAAACGTGACTAAGACCGCATTGGCACTCGAGAGTCCGCGCTGACATTCACTCTGATACGTAAACACCTCGTCAAACAAGTTTTTGCAAGACGTGACGGCACTGGACGACGTGTTGCACGCTTGCAGAGCAAGCGTGGCGGCGCAACACGAGTCAGAGGCGCGTGTTGTTTGTTCGGTGCACATGATCCGACAAGTGGAGGCGGTATTAAAGTTGGAGACACTGGACGTGCCATTGTCAAAAGTAGAGGGTACGACGTCAAAGAGTCCGGAATTCGTGACGCAGAGGCCGTAGACGAGATCGTTTGCCGCTATGGTCGAGATGCAATCGGAAAGCGCCGTGAGCGTCGCGCTCTGAGTCTCGGACGAATCACCCATTGCAGTGGTTTTTCGATTGTGAGATGTTGCGGCTGATGAAATGCCGAAGACTTGACGCAAGCAATTCGTTTACAACTCAAATTTGTATGACTTGATGGATTCTTATAAATGATACGAATAGGCAAGAAACAGTGATATTGTGACTACAATGAAAATGAGTACTCTTGTAGATTGGATGATAGAAGAAAAAGAACAGCTGATTTTGACTTATACAACGGATAAAAGTGGACATGATTTGAAATCTGCGCCGTCCATGTGAACAGCGCATATTAAGCCGGTACTAAACTTGAGCACAGAGACATCAAGGTGGCGTCATCAAACCGCGTGGCATAACACAGCGACTTGCTGGAGAATGGTTGAAACTGAAGACTAAGCGTAGGCTAAAACTCCTGAAATGATATAAATGCTTCAGAGAAACTCTTTTAGAGCATGTATTCTCAACAATTCCAATTGGTATTATTGTCGTTACGGTATGACGCGAAGTATCCCGCGACAACAAAGTCTAATTCGAAGCCGCAAACGTTCTTCCCATCTCTTTTATGTACTTAAATCCAGTACTTTTAAGCCTAAGTAGTAGAAGTCCGATGGCATTTCTTCGCTACAAATTGACAAATACCAGGACATGTAAAGCGCCGCGCGCAAAACAATATTTATTGTACTACCAGACTGTTGACATTTACATTTCTAAGCTAGTTTTTATGCGGGGATCCTGCTAGAAAAATTGTTGGCTTAATCTTATTATCGTGGATTGGTGGGGGAACGCCACCCAAATACAAAAATAGACTGCAGAAAAAAGGAGGGAAGGGTTCAGCTCTGGTAAACCTTCCAATATTTTCAAAAAATCACAAACATTCGACACAAATTGATGGGTAGGGTACTGTCCAAAGACCAGACCTGTCTATATAAGTGATTCAAGCTATTATAGCGGACACTTTGACCGCATGCAAAAAGTAGTAAATAAGTGTATCCCGGGCTGTTTGGCTTCGTCTACAAGCGATGTAATAATCTGAGCATGTGATTTTTATCTTAAAATGTATAACGCAATCGCTGCGAAACATACATTCTCATGGATTGCTGAGCCCTACTAATTTTGACCCGCCCAGCATTTCTCACATGGTATCAGCTATATCAAAGTATTGTCGTGCCTTTTGAATTTCCAATGAGATTTGTCAAGAGTTTCACTAATATCAATTGCGTTATAAAGCAGCGAAAGTGTGGGGGAAGCAGCCTGCAAATTACTATTATTACAGTCTCGATATGAATAGTACAAAACCTACCATACACCGTGTTTAATATGAAAAGCGCTCAGCACGACACGAACCGACCACGAAAGATAAAATTGTGGAGACCTCGAAGCATTCCCCATGCCCGTGAAAAGACAAACATGTAGACTGACCCAAACTCGCCGTCTTGCGAAAGGTCTTGGTCTCTGCCTAGTTCGCGTATACATTGTTGGTAATGTTCCACGTTGGCGCCTCCTGGATGGTCCGACGGGGCGCGCGACAATCCACCGTGCGAGAAGGATTCGGGAAGAGCTTCAATATTCCAGCAACTATCGCTCACCAGCCGTCGACGCACGCCATTGCGACTCAACAAGTGCGACAAGTAGTAATCGTCCCCTAAAAAGCACGATTTACTCATGTTGACCACTTCAAATGCAGGCATGGTTGCCTTGTCTAAGCCAAAGAATTTTCGTTTGACTGCGACACCCCCTGCTCCTCCTACAAACGAGACGCTATTGACACCAATCTCGAGACTACGTCCACAATACAGTCCGTCTTCCGCTGAGATCCACCCACCCAGTACAGCAATGACGTCATCCGGATACTTGTGTGTATAGTGGAGTGCTCGTTCGCAGAGCTGTGGGATATAAATTCGGTCGTCGTCTCCGTAGACAATGATCGTCTCCGGATCTTGCTCCACTAAGAGCGTTCCTAACACTTTACTTGCAGGGCCAAAATCCCTGTCCAGCGCAATAAGCCGCAGTTTTTCATGGTAAGGACTAGTACCAGTCGCAAATGGGATTCCATGAAATTGGGTACGATTCAAACTTGACGCGTCACTTACTAGCCAGGATGGAATTTGTACCACCTGGTCGCGGTACATTCGTGGTATAATGACATAAATGGCATCAAAGCCATCACCTTCCTGATAGATCAAGGCATCCAGTGTCCGTTGCATGTCACTCAAGCCTCTTGGCGTTGTTGTAAGACTGAAGACGGTACGCGGTCGCGCTTGGGCTGCACTCAAAGACGTGGATGTCATGGTCGTGGACGAAGTGAACGAGTAGAGGAATAGGGTGCTCCATGCCCCAGAAATCAATAAAAAGCAGACAAACCACCGCTTCCAAGTCACGTGCGTGTCTTCAAACGAGTCAAGGACGACCTTTTGACGCAAGACCGTCGCCGAGTGCCGTGTACGGCGGCGTCGGTACCGGACGAGGACATGAAGGACCATGACTAGTCCGGCCAGTAGCGATAAGAGAGAGATACGAGGAATCATGATGCGCTCTGCATATAGATCGATGCATGTGTCGCCGATGGCTTGTCCATTGCTGCTCACAGACGTCCGTAGCGACTTCATGATGCGCATGAACTGGAACTTGTACGTATCACCATTTTGTTGAGCCACGACTGGTGTTTCTTACACAAAGTGGCTACACGCGAGGCTTACAAACCGCAAGAGTCGATACGTGATTGCGTCATATGAGGCTTGTTGGCCATCAAAAGTGCCGTAAACAAAATATCAGGAGCAGATAGAAAATCCAGGGGTGGACGGTCTATACAAAGAAAGGTCGAGGTTGTTGTTGAGGGGGAACATAGAGTTTGTTACTAATGTGAAAGCCACACTAGCCTACTATGTAAATCTAAGAAGCTGGCAGCAACGCTATGCTTATTCATTCACTAGGGCGCAGTTTTTAATGACCGCGTCTCGAAAACGCACCCAAGGTGGAGAAAGTTTCCGTACTGCATTGACTTACTTCTGACATTGAACGATATACCTTAAATGCTGGCTTACGGGCTCACTGATATTTCTTTTGATTGTATTAATTTCAAGAGGGAGAATCTCGCCATACTTGCGATCACGACCTTAACCGCTTATTATGTATTAGAAAGAGGATGGAAAACACAGAAATACTTGATGATATCATACCACCCATTCGATGGGATACAGTAAATAGTCGTTATCTGTACGTGCTAAGTGACATCGTCCACCTGATGGTACTTTATACTCGATTCTACAAAGGTAGACTGCCTCTTTAAACTTTTAGGACGAATGATAAAAACCTTTTGTAATCTGTTGCTCCCGCAGCAAGAGCTTTTCGAAAGGATGACTGGCCTCTATAGACCTGGAATTGCGGCTCTTCTGCCTAAAACATCACTTTGCTTGATCTCTACGTTACCCAGCGGTAGCACTTATTGTAGGGTCCACGCCGGTGAAATGTGAATTCATACTTTGTAAAAAAGAAACGAAACCTTTTCTTTCGAACCCAGGAGGTTGAGCAGGTCGCGAAAGCGCGTACGATCATGTACACGTTGCGATCGCACTCTCTACCCAAGCCGCATCAAGAGCTGGATAACCAGACCTGAACCTACTTTATCTTAGTGTTTTGTGCTCTGAAAAACGATGAGAGAATTGTCGGGAGCAACGTTTCGTACGACAAAAATTAAGTTTTGTCAGAGCTGACCCTTTCTTGTTTGCAAAAAAGGAGCCGTAAAAAGAATGTAGGCAGTCTTTTTACTAAGGGCACCTTCCTCCAACCAAGTCAAGGTGATTATTTTTTGTAAAAGACCTACAAGAAGGCTCATTTTCACACGCAGATTGATTGAGCACAGGCAGCGGTGATAGATGAAGCGATTCAAATTGCTTTACAGAAAGAGTACAGTCACAAAATGGCGCACTTCTCTAGGAGGCCATGAATGGAATGTTCAGGATCCCCAGCGTCGAGCAAATTGTAAACATGCCAATCTAATAAAAACGCTGCCGAACATGCTGCGGGGTGCAAATTAAGTGCTTAGCTAATGGGATAAGCGATCCTCCTGCAGAGTAAAACGTGAGTGCTCACCACGCACAGCGTGTAGAGTCTGAGCTAGAGATCGCGAAAGTGTGCAAAAGTGCTTGGCTAATAAAAAAACAATATTGGCAGAAAAGTTTTTTTTTAATATCTCAAACCTCTCTTCCGTTTATCTCAGGAACGACGAGCTGGCAAAACATATGGGTGTCAAAGCTGGCAAATTTACGAGGTTTAGATTGTCTGCCCACCTCAGTGCACAAACCGCGCAACGTGTCTTCGAGACACGTTCGACTCTTATTATTTCTATGGTTATCCTGCTGTCGGCCTTGGCAAATGGACTCTTGATGGTTGACGCGGCGTTTGTCAGAATGCAGTGGTAGGCTGCACCTCACAATGCGACACTTCGTGTCTGTTGAGCTATGTTACTTTACAGGCCTCATCGATAAATACTTTTTTTATTCTTGCTAGGATTGACAACTACGAGTACCAGATGTATCATCTTACTCAGGCAATAAACATACGACACTATGTCCGTGTTGCCATTCTTTTTGGCAAGCCAAAGACAAAGCTGAGACTTATGGAGTTTTAGCAGTCCGCCAGTACCGGCAGGCTCTGTATTTAGGCCCTCGCATACTTAGCATATTACTTGTATAGGAATACTTAGCATATTTCTTGCACATGTTAACTTACCAACTTGTAGTGAGCATCTTTATCTATATCAACCCAATTAAACGCCAACTGGCGAATAATGTATATCATGTTAAGAGTCTTCGTCGTTCGGGGTTATGACTCGGGCTAGATCTAACTAATCAAACATACACTTACACGAACCGTTTGCTCACATAGTGATGCAACTATGATTGTTGTCGAAAACTTAGTCCCTTAGCTTTAGCAACTTTGCCTGCAATAAAGAATCGCTCTGATTGATTTTTATTGGCTGTGTTCGAGGTTTGACAAATCTGTTCGTCAATACAGCTTTCAACTTCTGCTGCTTTGACGAACTCTTAATATGGCCAGTGAGAAAGTGCTTACCAGGCTTGTATCTAAAGCGGAAATTCTTTTCCGCATACAATGACTCCCATCCCACCAATCTTCGGGACAAGTGAAATGTGCATATCGCCATCCACTAGAATGCTAAAACAGTTACTGATGCTTGACCATTCCCCGAAAAAACCGTTTGGCCTGTCCTATGCCATGTGCATAAAGAATTTAAGGAAGTGCTAAGGGATCGTCTTTGATTGCACAAGTAAACTACTGGAGGGGTCTTGCAAAACCTTTGTCTGATTTGCTGAAAAGGAATAATAATAGTTGTTGGGAAAGAAAGCAATAGGATATTTTTGACAACATCACGCAAAAGCTTTCGTCAGGCACCTGGTTTGGCTTTGTCGAGCGAGGCAGAACCGGTTGTCGTTTGTGATTCTTCTGATCAAGGATCGGTTGCGCGCTATTAAGATTCGACGATTGTAGCTATGAGCGGATCATTTCGCTCCAATCTAGGCAGCTAAGAGCTACCGAACTTATTATGCTCGTAACAAAAGATTACTTCTGCGCCATGAAGTTCGTACGGGTAAGTTCCAGGTGCACATTTGTGCTCTTAGCCCTTTGTGCTTATACTTAGCTGCTAACAAACCGCTGAGGATTCGATTTGCTTTCCAAATTTACCTATGCTGGCGCAAGAGTTATTGAGTTTTATGATTTCCAAAACATGTCTTTTTTGGCATATAAGGCCGACTAGTTTTCCTTAAAAGAGCAATGGGTTCAGACAAAAGCCCGTAATGTCACAACAGTTGTGTTTAATCGTTGCCAGAACGTTTAATAGTCCATGTGGCGTCTTTTACCACGCCCATAGCATGTCGCGGCGTACTTATCATCGTGAGAGAGAATTCCGATCCCCTTATTTGGTTTTGGCAGTTGCTGTCAATGCTCTACACAGCGTTCACTCGACATCTTTATAGACAACACGTTATTTTTTCTCAGATGTGTTTGTGCACTACCGTTCCACTATCTAGCTGGTTTTCACATAAGCTATTCTCAATTTCTCTTCCATTTTTGAGCCCAGAACCCTACCGACAAGCGCGGGGATTGTTAACTCCTGCGCGATGTCATTATTTGCCCTTCCACCGAGAAATCGTTACACTGGTCTCCTGACAAGGCCATTGTCTGGTGACACAGTGGTTCGTGCCTTGCACTAAATCGATTTGAGTATTTATCAATTAAGAATTTACTGAATTGATGAGAACTTTCAGAATCTCTGAGCCACAAGGCAACGTACGCTTTCTAAAAGGCTGTTCAAAAACATCTTCATCTGGAAATGGAAGAGTCTAACGGATAAGTGTCCATGGTATTTCGCTTCAAAAATACTAGCAGATTTTCGATCTGAAATTGTTAAGGTGCAGTAATTATGGCGCTCCAATACCTTTGGCAATGCCTTTAATTGAAACGCACCTTCCGTGGCAAAAAATGACTGTAGTTAATGTATAAGGCCTTTCTGCCAACAACGCAGTCGATCATTAAACCCAACGATCGATCAAGTATCGCATTTTTTTCTCTTCCAGTAGAGCTATGCTACCCGCTCTTGGCTGCATTTCTCTTCTCATTTGTAAACTTGCCTTTTCCCTGGGTCTTGCGAACGTATATTACCCGCTTGCGGGTCTTAGTTACTAGAATTTTGCTACGCACTTGTACAGCTATGTAACCCATTGTGTTTTAAGAGCACATTTTATTTGCCCCCGAAAGTGTTACTAGGCGCTTTGTCACCTACCTGTGAGATTTCATTTTCCACATTCAGATCGCTACCTCAACCGTTTTTTCGCAGTTGTTGCTGCTAGCGACAGTTAGCCACCCGCTCAGGAAGTTGCACAGATTGAAAATTGCAGATAATAGAAAGATCGAAAGCTTCCGCATGTTAAATAGGTGTATACTTGTCCAGGCTTTTCTTAGAAAGAGCCGTACACAGAACACGGATGGAGTATGATCTTTCAAAGCCGTCTCGTGCGAGATTAGGCGACTAGATTGATCTGACAATAAGTCCACGGCTCAGCCGCGGCATGCTCATAATGTGGGCCACAATCGTTTGCTGGCGAGCGAGGTTTTTGACACACCAGAGTCTACAAACGCTTGAATGGTGCGTACAATTGCATGTACAACCGCTACCGATTTGTTCACCAAACCCTGTCAAACATTTCAAGCTACTTTACCATAATGAGTACCAACCATACCCGCCAAGGTAGTTAAGTTCTTTTCTCCTAGAGCGTTTCTTTTTGAATGGTAACCACCGCTTTCCAAGCTCTGAGGGTGCGGCTTCTTCCAGCGACTTCTCGACCCCTATGTTCCACTTTGTGCCGTCTCCTCAATACAGGTATAGATCGTGTGCCTTGCTTACCGCATAAATGTAACTTTGCTTGGCAGCGCTTAGTCCTATTGGTACTGGTTTCGAGTCAATACGCCCGTGGAAAGCACTACTCTGGGTCGTGTAGGATCAAAGAACCGCCTATCCACGGCATTTTAGAGGATCGATCCTGTCTGTGGATACACTCGTCGTTGAGCTTTAACTCGCTTCTTTCGTCGTCGCAGCCAGGGCTTCGAGGAGTAAGGCGGTTAAATTGTAGTCACTATGACGTTTTCAGTGAAGCCCTTAAAATGGCGGTATTCGGCTCATTTAGCCTTTGAACGTAGATTATGAAGCCCATTCCAAAAGCTTCACTTGTAGAACGCCGTGACGCTTCCAACTACTTTGGGTTTGAGCTGCAGCCGCGACCTCAAGCCCATAGAAGTCAGCAATAGTTTCGAACGGTGCGATCCGCGCATCCGGTAGGTGCGGGACCATCCCAGAACCGATGCACGAGTTTTAATCGACACTCAACCCAGAATTGGCAATTAACGCTACGAGATTACACAGCACTTTACACATACAGCAAGGGATACGTTCGTTCAATGAATGACTCTTTCCTTGCTTCCGTCTCTGAAATGCATCAACTGCAACTTAAAGCCTAGACCCATACATTCGTTTTAGCATAAAACAACGCATTTTAACCCTTAAATCACGGTACTGAGCCCTCTTTAATCTCTATTCCTTCAGGTACCCTTCTTGTCAACAAGGCACGCGTCAAGAGCTTTCACTTCTTTTCGCAATGCCAGCAATCGCGATTGCACTTGCTCAATCGTTTCCTCTCCACTCCTTGCCGGCCTGTCACCAAACTCGAGTACAAAGTGCGCACTCGCTGCTTGCATATCGAGACAAAGCTGTTTCCGATGCTCTTGCAAGTCCTCTAGACTCATGGCCGCAAGCGCTGGAAACGCGGTCGTAGGATCTTCGTGATTGCAATCACGACACGAAGTTAACTCCAACGTATGCGCTTCGACAACAGTGTGACGAGGTGAGTTTTCTAGCCTTGAATCCTCGTTCGACATTGGTAATGGACAATGCTTTGCCCCTTGAATCTCTTGACGAAAGCGTGCAAAAGCTCGCAAGAACGACGCCGTCGTGAGTTCGGTGCTACTGACGCTGGATCCCGTCCAGACACTCCACGCACTCTCCGTCTCGTGATCCTTCTCTTCCTCGTCGTCTTCTTCAATGGACAGTCCTTCAAAATTAAATCGACGAGCAAGCACAAGACTCGCATCGATATCTTCCCCGAAACGAACTTGTTTGGAAAATGACGTGGTCGATTTTGGGTCGCTGCCAGTCGTGGGCGTTGTCACGCTACTATCGGTTGTCGGTGTCCGCTGCATCTCGTCTTCTTCGATGGCTTCATCACTGGTATTGACCTTTTCTTGCTCCGAGACCGAACGAGCAAGTGTCTCTGCTGTCGTTGCTCTCGAACCTCCAAAATTCAAGCTTCTACAACGAATCCTATGGACGTCATGCGGCGTCTCCAAGGAAACGTCGGAATAGCCACTCGAAGAGCACGATTTCATGCTTTGAAGTGAACTCGTGGACTCGTTGAGACCAGTGTCACCAGGTCTGGAAGCCTCCTGCAAGCACGTTTGCCGTGTACCCTTTTGCCTTGATGTTTTCTGTTGCAAAAGTTCTTCTCGTATTTGCACTGCTTTATCCAACTTTTGCATTGTCTCGGCAAATTGGAGCTGGAGTGCCAGGACATCCTTGAACGTATCTCGTGAAGCGTAGGAAGACGAAAGTGTGTGAGGTAGTGACACTACTGGTACGTTTGAGCAATGTACTGGTACCAATCGAGTCGAAGGATCCGTCGAGGCGTGATTGGTACACGTCGTACCACTCGCTTGCAACGGTGCCAGTGTCACGACCCCACCAATAGAATACTGGTTTTCATCAGTATAAAGGCGCAAAGAATCCAAATCATGACGCGGGCGCGATTCCGATGCGGTCGTCTGTGCTGGATAATTGGCCCCTTCGACTGTGTCCTGTTCAATCTGTCGCAGAATCGCCGCACGTTGATGTTGGAGCTCTCGGATCGCCAACTGCCACGCGTTACGTTCGCGACTGGCATCGTGCACTTGTGCCTTGTCTTGGTGTTGCTGGATTTCTAAAGCAAATTGTCGCTCTAACTCTTTTCGTCGTTGAGAAGCGGCGGCCACTTCTCGTGTCAATTGACGTCGATTCCAGCGCGTAGGGCGACGGCGGGACCGTCGTGTGGTACCTTCTTGTCTACTTGCGAGGGTACTGAAGGTTGGCGGATCGTCAGGATGGACGAGGTCGACGCCTAGACGCGCTAACGTCGTTTGCAGCTCGGTCTTGAGGGCGTGCAACTCGAGCGCATACGATGCCTGCATCGCTATTGCATCGACTAGGATTATCGTACTGTATAGATTTTTTGTAGTGACACCCCCTCCTGTTGCTCGCGACTGTCCTATTGCTTTTAGACGATCGGGGGCGGGGTGGCATACGGACCCATTGTAGTGTTACGGCAATAATCCATATGCAAAATGGTACATCATAATGGTCAATGTATACATGTATACGTCATCGGTACAGCACAATAACATTTCTGGTAAGTCAAATTAATGCAAAGTAATATTCAACAATGTACTCTGTGCTTCACGCTTCGTCTTTCTCTAGGTCATGCCTTTTACGTCAACAATGGCAGAACCCTCCAGACTCGATTCAATAGTCCACCCATCACTTCCTTTTCAAGTTGCGGTAAAAGATACAAGATAGCCCTACTTTTGGTCAATCAATGCGTCTATAATCGCGGGTAAAAGGGTTTGATGCCAAATTGCACCACTGTCATGAGTCCAGCACCAATGGCGCCAGCCAACACCATCGTCTTGGGGCCCGCCGTCGCCTTGTAAAACACGCCCGTGGCTGTAGATGCTAAAATCGGAGTCACTTGATCCAATTTCACAATATCCTCAATCTCGGCCGAGTCCGCAACGTATTCAAACGCCTTGTAAATCATGGCTGGCACAAATGGCACCATCATTTCACACACACACCATCAAAATACAATACTTATTGGCGGCTTCTCTTCATCGTAGCCACGTACCGAGACAGCCTAGTGCATTGCCGACCTTTGACCCTCGTGTCGCGGCACCATTCATAAGCGAATTCATGCGAATCTTAAACTTAGTGCTCGGCGAGCGCGTGTAGCCTTTCAAAGCTCCGTACGCGCCGCCACAAAGGATCCCCGAGAAGTATGCAGTCCCACAAGAGCCACTCATCTTTTCCATAAAAGGACGACCTGCCTTGTCGTAGTCCAGATAGTCGGCATCGTCGTCGTACGCGGCCACGCCAAACACTGGCGCAATCGCACCAATATCGATACTGCCGGATGGAATCGTAGGTAATACAGGCCAATCGAGCCCACTGGTGGCCGATGAATCAAAGCCTGAGCCTGACGTGGCCGAGTTGGCGTCTTGCCACCGGTCGTCCGAGTTCCAGCTGCTGCTACTCATGGCGAGTGCAGAATGTTTGTGTGGCTGGGTGGATGAAAACAAACGAAAATAGTGTGGTACACACCGATGAAACAGTAAAAAAGACGCATTCGATTTTTCTTTGACATTGAAAGCTGCCGTGGCATTAAATGACTGACTGCCCGTTGGACAATAAAACCTGCCTTATCATCTACCAACCACTATCACCTCTTGGCCACTTACTTCTTTCCAAACCTGCGCAATAGCCACAAGTCAATGCGCTGTTCAAGTATCATTTTATCATGTAAGAGACGGACAAAAATCAACGTACGAGGCTTGGTCGGTGTCGTGGAGGAGGTTCAAAAGCAGTGAGTCCGAGTTCAAGTACACCTTGTTGGTCGAGCGCGAGATGACAGTCGCAATTTCTTTCGCAGCGTCTAAACGACGTAACTGGACAAAAGCCGGATTTTTCTTAATAGCTTCACCTACAAGCTCGGCCGATTTCGAGACACCAAGCGCGCGAATAACCGTGCTCTTCTTTTCTTGAATCGCGCGCTCGACAATAAATCGAGCACGTTCTGCGTCTTGTTGTGCCACTTGCTTGGCCTCAATAGCAGCCGTGTACTCGGCACCAAACGTCAAGTGGATGATCGACACATCCTCGAGCATAATGGCAAAGCGATCCGCACGACGTTTCTGTTCACCCACAATGTACCAAAACATTGTTCAGTGGGCCAATCTTTTTGTCCCAATCATTGATCAACGTACCAAGTTTTCAATAATAAGACGTGACACATGGTCACGCTGAAAAATAAGCTCAGCAGCCGTAAATTGCGCGACGACTTGTTTCGTCACTTCATTCACGATCGAGGGCAACACTTTGTCGTCAAAATCTACGTTAAAACCACACGTCAATCCTCGCGTTCTCTCGTAGTGTTCAATGTACTATGCCAACGAACCCGTGCCAAGATTTTGGTACAACCACTGCAAACGCGCACGGTCAGGTTTCGACAAGACTCGAATCGAAATGTTAATCATCTGCAAATCCTTGGTCCCCGTCAGCGACGCGTACGTGCGCGGGCGCGTGCGCACGTCCATAATCAGTGGACGCTGCAGCCATGGGATCAAAAAGTGCGTGCCTTGCTCAATCACCTGGTTCCCGACGCCATCAAGCCGACTGTAGACCACAGCACGGTGGCCCGGCGGTACATTGTAGATCGAGAGATACGCGCCGTACACGGCAGCGCCGGTAAAGACAGCCACTTTGGCCAACGCCGTCGCAGGTCCTTTACTGCCTGGTGGCATCTTGATGTTCTTCATATTCTCCATGGCCGCCTTCCCCTTCTCCATCTTCCCGGTTGGTCCTTAAACTCAAGTGCTTGTCGCTACCACTCACGGCTTTTTCATTCGAATTCAAAGGGGCATCGCGAGGCGAAAAGTATTTCGTGGTTGATTGGCTGAAATTCCCGCTCAACCGCTGATTGGCTTCCTTGTATTGGTGGTGGGCTGAGCCACAAGCTCTTCGTGCTCTCTCTCTCCTCCACCACTCGCATCGCAAAACAAGTCGCGCACCATGCCCAAGATCTCGCGTCACCGAAACTACCGCAAGACGTACCGTACGCCCTCCCGTGCGTTTGAAAAGGAACGTCTGGACCAAGAGCTGAAACTCTTGGGGGAATATGGCCTCCGTTGCAAACGTGAGATTTGGCGGGTCCAATACGCCTTGTCCAAGCTTCGAAAAGCCGCGCGAGAGTTGTTGACGTTGGACCCAAAAGATCCGAAACGATTATTTGAAGGTTCGGCGCTCTTGCGTCGTCTCAAGCGCTTTGGCATGCTGGCCGAAGACGAGAATGAATTGGACTTTGTCTTGCGGTTAAACGTCCAGAAACTCCTTGAACGGCGTTTGCAGACCAAAGTGTTTAAGCAGAACCTCGCCAAGTCCATCCACCACGCGCGTGTATTGATTAAACAACGCCACATTCGTGTCGGCAAGCAACTCGTGGATGTGCCGTCGTTTCTGGTACGAATGAACTCGGAAAAGCACATTAACTTTGCCGTCACGTCCCCGTATGGCCAAGGACGACCCGGTCGTGTAGCGCGTCGTCGTGCGGCGCAACGGGCTGCGGCGGGCGGCGAAGAAGACGAAGAGTAAGGAAAAGGCGCCGGACCGCGGACGCTTGGCCGACCTCTTGGTACAAGCTGCCATGCGTATTCTTACAAGGGGGGATCAATAAACGAACAGGCGACTTGAAAGACGTGTATGTACACTTGAATTGAATGCACGTCGCGCCACCCTTTTGGTACCACGGGTACCGTTTACTTGTCGGCTGTATTACTCTGATCCTACTTTACTACTTTTCGTCGTATTTAATAATGTATCCTTGGCACGCTGAAGTTGCTCCTCCGAGACTCCTCGCGCCGGTAAAGCTGTGAGCGCTGCAATTTGTCGCGTCAAAGTGCTTGAACGCGCAGATGCACGCGTACTGTGATCGCATACAAAGCACCCATAGACACGGCTCGAGTCGCTCGCGTGCGCACTTTTCCACAGGCGCATCTTGTCTTCGAGACAAGGCAAATGGTAGCAATGGCCACACTCAAACACACACACGTGCATCGAGTCCATGCCTGGCGACGGGGCACGCAAGGGCTCGTGGCACATGGCACACACTTGGTTCCGCGCAACGCGTCGTCCACGCTTGCGGGCAGCAACTTGGTGCTGAAGCAACGCGACGCGATCGTGGTGGAAGACTTTTCGAGCCCCAAGGCATAACCTTTGCTAGAAAAATAGTAACAAGACAGATTACTATATCGCTCGCCCATGACGTTACTATAGTATTCACGTTGGAGTACCTGCACACGGTAATTGGCAATAATTGCCAGCAATTTCTGCTTGAAATTCGAAATTGTCATATCGTTGGGTATCTGCGCAAACCAGACATCCATTCATCAACCTTTCCACATGGTACCCCCAATTTTTATGGCACCCTGTACCTTGCCAATCACTTTGATCGGATCAATCTTGTCGTGCGCAGCAAAGTCCAGCAAGGCTTCGACAAACTTCTTGGTACCAAGACTCAACTCAATCAAATACTCCCACAAGCCTTCATCGTGGTCGTGGACAAACTGAACCGCTTGCTTCATGTCTTCCCGTTGGGTTAAAATCAATTCCAATGCCTTCTTATGTTGGCCCATTCGACCCAACAGATAAATCATGGCATCCCACAGTGGCGGCTCGTGGGTCTGACAATACTCAAAAGCCTACAGGCAAGAGCTTCGTCACGAAAATGTTCCCCTTTTTTAAAGCGGTACCGCGTACCTTTTCCAATGGTACAAACTGACTCATCTCGAGAAAGTTCAGCACAAAGTCCGGAGCGTACGCTGCATAGAGGGCCACTTGTTTCTCATGCAATTCTGCGTACACTTCGACATTGTACGCACTCCAACGAGTGAGTACCAACTCGTGCAAGTACACGTGCATCAATCGCGGTTCGGACGCCAATTGCACGACCACGTCTTGGATTTTCCAGTGCTCCAAGTGGGCCACTAGCATGCGGACCGCCAACGTCGTGTCAATGTCCATGAGTGGACGCACTTTGGTCGCGACCAGCGGCCACAAACGATGCTCGGCAATGAGTTGAAACACCACGTCTTTCTTCGTACACGCGTGGCCTTGACTCAAGTAGATCCGTAGCGCTTCTTCATACTGTTCCATGGCCGTGTACAATTCCGCCAACGCTTCCATGAGGTACATCGTATCCACACTCGCGTCCACTGCATCGGCTTCGGCCATCCGTCGACGTCGGACGACCGTCTCGAGGTGGTGGATCCATAATTGGGCATCGTACAAGGGACGCCCATCCTCGAGGGGGACATGGTACGCCGGGGCCACCACCTCGTCCCCTTGACGATCCCCTCGCCTTGGTTTCGGCCACTTGCGAATCAAGTCGACGAATTGACCCGGATCGGATGCAACAAAGTGCGTTAGGACCATTTCATACTGTGCCAGTGGCAACCGTGGCGTCGTCGTGGGCATGTACCGGGCAATGGCACTCAAGTGGCCCCGCTGGGCGTACAAGTAAATGTACTTGGTCCACAACTGCACTTCGTCTGGACCCGTGGGTGGAAATAAGCGTGGCATTTCTGCCGCGGCTTGTTGGTACTGCCCTTGGCTCAAAACGTCGTTGAGATACACTTCAATGACGTCGACGAGACGGACACGGCGGAGGGCGTGGGGAGCACGGAGAGCAATGGCCAAAGCTTGCGCCGCGTCTTGCCGTGCCAACGCATATTGGATCCGATCGTCGGCATCCCGGACACGACAGAGCACCACATCTTTCGGGGTACACACGTACGCCACTTGCCCAGCTCCTGCGTCGTAGATCGACGCCTCCGTCCCCAACGGATCCGCGCCGTCGTCCACTGACCGAGCGTACCGCAAGGTGGGCATGTGATAATCCGAAGCGCGAAGCCGTTGATAGCCTTTCAGCTGCAAGAGATCGGCACTCACTTGTTTCCCATCCAAGTGTACGACATGAAGCTCTGGGTACGGCATGTCGCCACTCTCCCCTTCGCCCTCCATGCGGGTCGAGGGGCCCGTCGACACACTCGGTCCACTCATGGATCCACTCTGGGGTGGACGAAACGCCAAGACCGCCACGACATCGTGGCGTCCCCATGGACTCAAGCCGGCAATGAAAAAGTCAAAGGTCAATAATGCCACGACTTCGGCAGTCATGCCAGTGCACGACGGCGTCATGGCGTCCAATGAAGTAGGAGAGGATGGTTTGGTCGACGCGGCGGCGTGGAACGTGACGACACGGAGGGTATGAGCCCACGCCACGAGCAACACATGCTGCGATTGCCACTCTAAGTGACAGCGGCAGAGCTCGAGTGGAGGACACGTGGGGGGACGTTCAATGAACGTCACGCGTTGGTCGTGGACGGCATCGTACACTTTGACGCCCCATTCGTTCGCCCATGCCACGAGACCAGCGTGCCAGCGGATCAAGTGGACAGGCCCTTCTCCTTCGTGCAGTGTATTCTCTTGGTCGAGGAGCCAGCCTTTTTTATTGAGCACTAATTGGCCACTGAGGCCTCCACACGCAAATTGTTTCTCACGGTTCATGGCATACCGATCTTCGAACGCCACGGCGTAGACGGGCTGGCAATAATTGTAAATGGCCACTTCCCCTCCTGGCGGAGCGGAGGGGACCGCGGGGGTCGGACTTGGCTCCAGGGAGAGGGTACGAGTGGGTGTACCATTGTTGGATGTGGTGGCATAGAGCGTATAGATCGCAACGGTCCCGTCCTCGGAACACGAAGCAATGTACTGAAACAAGAGGAATATACAATAATGTTATTGTTTTCCATTGTCAAGAAGAACGGTGCCATCAATCTTGTACCTGACCCGTTTCGTCAATGCAAACTTGATGAACTTTTTTATAATGTTGATGCAATCGACGAAGAAAGTGGCCGTTTAAGTCCAAAAGCAGTACATTGCCCCCATAAGTACCCACACAAAGATAGTTGACGTGAAGTGCAATGCAACTGAGCGAATCGTCTTTGAATAGCGCGTGGAAATGCCCACCCACGCGCTCGTACTTTAAAAGAGGCTCGCGAGGGACGAGTGGCTCCTGTAGCGTGAGGAGCATTGCAATGGCATTCAGGTGAGGGATACGTTAGAAAATGCTGATGCCATGTCTTTCCAGCAATGAAGACGTGCATGCATACCTTGGGTTCTTGATCGCTCTCGGATGCCATTAATCTTTCGAAATGTGGGTTCGGCAATTTCTAGATTGACCTTTATTGTAAAAAGGGTCATTGGCACTACTACTAATAAATAAAAAGGATCGTTTATTGTATGTCTTTTATTCACTCATCAAGGTAGAAGATACCCATTTTTAAGACTTTTGCGGAAAATTGTGCCATAGAAAAAGTCGACATCCTCGTCAACTTTTAGAGCGGGTAACTAGGCATCGATGACATTGCCCGCCCTTGGCGATATGCCGTTTCGTGGACTGCTATGGTTGTCGCGTGTTTAAATGGCTATAGATATTGTTGCTAGGGACCAAAACGCAGCGTTCCAGCAATGATCTCCAAATATTACGTCTTTCAATTATAAAGCGGTAGAATTATGTTTGTGTGTAGATGAAGTTGAGTTGATCTTGCTGAAGCAAAGCGCTTCTTCGGTTGAACATTCCCTAACTAAAAGATTACTAATGTGGCTCTTTTCCTACGAATACTTTCACGGTCTTAAGCTTGCTATGCTTACAGCTCTGCACGCATCAATGAAGGCCTCCACGACGCTGCACTTGCGTGTACTAGTAAAGCTGTTGTTTCCGTTCCTTCCATCTGTATTACGCCCAGAGGCGCCACTATTTCGTGCCAGAGGTTGGCGTGTTATATATGCCTTTTGTTGCAAATGTGCTCGAATTTCTACTTCTTTTAATAAATATGACTATTTGGTTTGGCGTTTGCACTTACCTGCGGTGGCGCTTGATTTGTAAGACGCTTTAAACGCGTCGCTTAATGGTCACTTTTCCATGCTATTAAGTAAAGATTCGACGCTGTCGTCCGGTGTATCTCGATTTCTCAAGTCCAAGCTGCAGTTTACAAACAAACAGTCAGTCCTTTTGCTCACGTTTATTTGCTTAGCAAAAGGCAAGAGTAGAATTATACATCAATCAAACAAGAATACATCGATTGAACAAGATGTGCAAGCGCACTGGTGAGTCGGAGAAGCCAGGCAGAGCTGTCACCCGCTTTGTTAGCAGTCTTGTGGTTCGCGTAGATCTTAGAAATGCAAAATTCGTTGGAGCTTAATCTACGCCAAGATCACAAAAACGTCTGCGAAAGTGGTTAAGTCTAATCAACGATTTACAGCTTGCCCTGTGGAGCTCGCAAAGCCTTTGTCTGAGCTTGTGAAATGATACTTTAAGCTCGCATACAAGCTGCACAAAATGGAAAATGTAATAAGAAAACGGAATTGACATTTGACTCTTCAAGAACGACCACAAGAGCTCGTTATCGCCATTTTTTTGACGACCGAGTTTTTGAATTCGAAGTGTAATTTAGAGATATGTGACTACACATCATCCTTATGATTTAAATGATGCAATGCATGCTGGCTGGAATACTGCTGCTACTTTACACACTAGCTACTTTGCTCGTCCTTTGCTGCAAATCATTTTTATTACATACGTACTGACGCAGTGTGTCATCATTTTCAACTAAAGTTGCTTCGCTAAAGGTCGAAAATGTTATTGATGATAGCTAATGAACTTAAATTTAAGCTTTTTGCCGCAGGGCTCGTGCAAAATATTAAATTGAAATTGACACATCTTAATCACTAGTACTGACGTGCCCGCGCTCTACCTGGGCAACACCGCGCTGTAATCACGATTAATTTCTCACAATTACTTCTTTTTACTCGATAGTTGTCGTAGCCAAGCGGGCTCGGGACAAGATCTGAAAGGTAAAAATAACCCTGGACTCGTAGATCAAAGCTGTTGGTATAGTATAGCAGTTGGTCTTCATCGTACTGCAGCCGCTGGGGGTACGTGTACGTAAGCTAAGTAAAATCAACCCTAGTATTGTGTACTTAAATATTTGATATCTGCGTAACCATCAATTTTCATCAGTAATCAAGAATAATACCAATACAAGAGTCTCCTTTGAGATACAAAAAAGGTAGTCTATACTTTTCAGGCAGAGCTGTTAAACGTCGAGCGCATGTTTTTGGTGGATCGTAATGATTGACGTACGAATACGCTATGATATCTGAGCGCGAGAATCTGGTGATATACAATAGACCGCCTCCAGCTTCTTTAAACAAATTTTATCGTCGAAAACTTCCCCACTGCTACTTCTTGGCTAAATCACGTCAACTCTTGGCTCGAGCCTCCTCGGATCAATCGGAAGCTTTAAGCTCTTAAACTCCATTTTACCAAGAAATGTTGCAATGTAGCTTGACTGCTGCAGCACGATTAAAGCAACAGCTTACCAAGGTTTTACGTTGTAAATATCAAAAGATTATTATGACTATGATCGGCAAATTTGCATGAGAAATTTAATCCCTATTGCTATGAGATGCCTCGTGTTGCTTGTAAAGCTAAAATTTTTGATAGCTTTTTTATTTAAAGCGTATTGGCTTCTGTCTGAACGATTTCTGCACATTTTAAATACTCTAAGCTTGAGAAATAATTGCAACTTAGTCTTGACTGTGGCCTTCAATTTGAGCTAGTCAAGTGACGTTTTAAAGTCTCAAAATTTGTGATTTAAGCTCTTTACGCAGTGCATAGTCTTACGTCTGGAGAAGTATTGCTCAAACCAACAATTAAAGCATTTTTTGCATACCGCAACGCAAGGACTCGGCAACAATAGTACTTATCTCGATGAGCTAACAACTTGCTCGCCACTTTCAAGGACATAATATTTTATTACCTTTGGTCTACCATGAATTTTAGTGTGTCCATTTAATTGTACGATATGCGAATAACAAATGTAATAAGCGCTGATACGTCACCCGTGTAATTGCAGATAATATATGTGAGGCGCTGGAGCAACATCTTAAAAGCGAAAAATTCAGCGTGTATTATTTCCTTACACGACTGCTGTACAAATACCAAAATAATCTTCGTGTTGACGAGTGTTCGTACTCGAATTGTTTCAAGATCAATTTTACTCAAATGGTCTGTTTAAATTTCTTTAGACTAAACGTCTTATCGATGACGAGAAACATAAAGAAACATTTGTAGTCTAGATTACATTCTAAGCTGCCGTAAGTCTAACCATTGACGTGGAGGAATTATTACATACATCACAGTAAAAACGCTTGTGTGAAATCGGTAAAGTATGGCCATAGAGCTTGCTACCTGAAGTACCAGTTTGATGTCTTTGTGCTTTGCACGTTTTTTCTACGTTGTATTCTATACGCTTATATGTGAAAAGGTACAACAAAATTGTGAGCGGCTTTGAATTTGGTAATATTGTCGTGATTCTTTGCGAAATATATTTTCTAAGCCTAATGGGAACCTAGGAAATGAATGTGCTTGTCGATGCATATAGCGCGGGTAAAGCTATATATTAGCTCATATCAGCAGGATTGAAGCGGTATTGACATTCACATTTGTCAGGCATCAAACTTATACATTGAAGCTTTTAGTACGATTCTTCATCGCAAGCGATGATGGCAAAGTCGAATGATGGATTATTTGACAGCGAGCTCATTCGAAGTGCAATGGGTCGGCAAACGGTCAGGGTAGTTCAATCATATCCGGCTCGGGTCGCGGATCGAAACGACGAAGGACTGACAAATAGTATACTAATGAAGACATGATGAATAAAAAATTTACACCGTATTGGTACACCACGGCCTCTGCGGCGCGCAGAGTGTGAACCACACTCCACGGCGTGACCTAGAAAATTCTATTCAAGATTCCTTGAATTTCGTCGGATCCGTGTTCAACTAAATTGAAGATGCATTGCAAGGCGGGGTCTTGTGTTAGCATTCGCAAATTACACAGCCCACTGCCAGCGCTGGTTATGTATTTTGTCTGCCCAAAGCTTGCGAGAAAAGTGCGTTGCTTAGCTATTTTCTTACCGCAATCGCACAGTTGCGTCATCTTTTGGTGCGACTTTGTGTGATAGCAACCAAACATTTCATTCCTGCGTCGTCGACAGCGTCTTCCACGGTGGCAGTTGTCATACTGTCTCGGCGTGCAGAGGTGTTTACGAAGGCTTGTGCTTCCTTAGTTTATAAGCTAAGGGCTCGTCAGCCGTATTTATTGGTATGCGTCGCTAATCATGGTTGTACGGGAGTGTTGAATCTGGATTTCGCTAATAAGCAACACAGCCACACCTTTGTCTAACGGTCGTGATTCATGTGTCAATATCACTGTGTCAAACCTTGCTCGGATCGAGGAAATGTTGTCAGCCTACTTTTGATCGTGTTTGCTCTCAACGCTTCTTCATACCAGTAATGTTCACTCGTAATTCGTTACAGCTTCGTTACATAATCGGTAACTGACTTATATGACTATAAGCAAAATCCGATTCTCTCATCATCATCATTACCAGCATTACGGTCTTGCGCAAGTTTAAATTTATCATATTTGTGCTGACTTCCGCTCGGCGATGCAACTGAACTTAAAGGACCGAAAGGGATGCCACACTGCGCAAGAAGTCTTTATTAGTTGTGACTTTTCCATGAGTCATAAACTTCATCATTCGATTTTTTATCAGCCATCCTTTCGCCGCCCCCGCACATGAGTGCCATTCGACACTTGTCATCTCCGCACTGCCGCGATGATACGTACCCTTATGTAGACATATAAAGCTATTTTCTCTAGGAATCCAATGCTTACTCAGTAAATTAAAGTTTGTACTTATTACGGATAGCTTTAAAAGTTAGGCGGCAGTCCGAAAAAAATGTGCCTAAAACTAATGTTTGATAAATGCATTGCAATTCGTATCTATTAATCATTGTCCTCTTCATTTTTTATTATGCAATGTCTGCTCTATATGTCCATTTCTACCATAAAACGTAAATTATGTCTTAATCATACCACATCATATATGGCCTTTACCCCTTAGCTGACCAGGGAGCGTACGGTAACGGAATGTAGCTTAGCTCTCTACTAAATCAGTGATTTCTCACAGAATGTATTCATTCGTCCTTTTGCCATATTATACACCAGTGGTGCTCCCAACTCGCAAGTACTAGACTCAAGATGCGCCCAGCCTCGCTGCTATTCTTTTTGCTTCGCCCGCCCCGTCTTGCATTGTATACCCTCGCCTTGCTTCCACGCACCAATTTGCCTATCAACTTTTTTTGCTGCACTGCATCAAGATCACTCGCTCAACGAGTCGCAGGTCAGTCGTTTAAATTGCTTCTAGGATGTTGGATCAAGCCGATCGCTAGAACATTCCATATATTGCAGGCTTAACGACTCCCTGGTTGCTTGCTTGCCGCTTATCTAGGTTGCCACACATAAGGTTTTATGAGGCTTGGTCTCGTACAAACGACAAAGGCGGACCGCATCCCATTAAAGCATCCTGACAACTTCGATCTTTTGGAGAAATATCTTTGATGCTTTTTTCTGCTTGCGGCTCGCACTTTTGACGCGCTCCTTCGAACAGAAATCGGTGTCAGGGTTGTGGCAAATTTGGGGTCAGCCTTGAATTGTACTACCAACCCTTACGCTCACTAAAATAGAGGCAAGTAGCTCTAAGTATAATACGACAAAGACTCATTTAGTGAAAGACGAAGGCTAAGCGTGACACGTCAAGCGCAAAAGATACAATTTCCATCTCCAATACTGGTTTTCCTGAGTGATCAAACGTAATGACACGCCCAGAGCTTTGTATATTCATTTTTGGCTCATTTGGCTGCTGCCATCGAAAAAAAAGTTACTGCTCGGCAAGCTGCATGGAAACTAAAAATCGTCCAATAAGCGCACCGCGTGCTTGCAAAAACGTTCTGTACAAAAGTTGGCAAAGCATGCTTCTGGCACGAGGCAGTTGTATAAGAACTTAGTGCTGCTCGATTTTAATCGGAGTGCCTTCTTTAAGTGATGAGCATTGATGTTATCGGCATTTTGAAGCGTAGGGAAGAGGAAGCCGAACGTATTGCATAGCAATCAGTCGAGAAGAAGCGCAAGCACCATGACGTTTTTTGCTCTGTATTTATATATAGAGAGAGCGAAAAGCTTGTCGAGGTGCTCGCGCTTTTTCTCGACTGATTGCTATGAAATGTGAGAACTTGAATTGGCTTTGTTCACACCTACCATATCAGAGCTATACAAACAAAAGTTTCTGCTCTCGATGTTGAAGGCCCAAACCATGTTATGTAGACACTCAAATCGTACGCTGATGGTCTTAGCGTAAAATTACTACTTATCAGTCGCGCAGCTTGACAAGAGAAAATGAGATTCATTGAAGCAAAAACGCAAGATGTGGCTACCAGGCTGACTTTAAATCCGAGTTTTAAATGACAAGGTGCTTTAACGCACTACACCGAAAGTTTTCGTATCATCAAAGCTTTAAAATCAAATGGAACATGCCACTTTGCAGATTTTGCAACGACACATACAATTTCGACGCAGAGGTTCTTCTTCGTTCTAAATGATACAGCGTTTACTTGGAGCAATGTCAAGATCGCAAGAGACCTGGTGTGTATCTGGGCTCAATCCTTATCGCCGAATGGCATAATCGTTGGTATATAACAGGCCATGTATGCGCAAATCTACTCAAAGTTTATTTAGCTTTGTGGAAATATTTAGAAATAGGCTGTCTATCAGGCGGAGATGAGCTATGCTTCATTGAACGCTTGGAGCTAGAACTAAAAGTTATTTTGGTCAGCACCAGTGGCCTTTACATTACGCGCATCAAGTCAGCGTCTGTGGGGATGCAGCATTCGCGAAATAAGCCACATATGACAAGATGGTTGTAAGGTGTTTTCAATCCCCGGGCCGAGCATGCTTGATAAAAGTCATACATCCAAAGGATTAAAAATAGCTTAAAACTTAATGTTTCATTCGACATGCGCGAGCGAAAAGATACTAAAGTTAAAAACACTGTCATTTCGAGCGAGAAAATGAAGCCTCAAAAGCAATTTTAAGAATCTGTGAGCGATTTGTGTGTCCTATCGACAAGTCTCGTTTAGCACTTGATGTGTCTCGAGGACTTCTTAAAATGATGCCGTACTTATCGAATAGCGTAGTACGCAGTGCCCTCTCTGATCATTCAATCAAGACTGTACTCGTGTACGTTGCGCCAAAGCTCAACCTTTGGGACAATTAAAGCGTATATACCGCAGTCTTTTAAAATACATGGTCTGAAAAGAGAAGACGCACTCGGAATTTTACACGTTCGCACTTCCTGGCATATCGTGAGCGGGATTTCTCTATCTGATAGCCTAAAAATTCCTGAAGTAATTTACTCATTAACAACCTTATCAAAATAATGCGCAGCGAATGCCATAACTAAAAACATCACAAACAACGCTTGATGCCTTTATCTCAGCCGAAAAAGCCAAAAATTTGGCAATCCTTGATGCTAATGCGTTTTTTTTGTGCTGGCCTCCCTGTACTACTCAATGTCCTTTTTCAGTAGATTAGATCGGACAACCTTTTGGCAAGAATTTGCACAACTAGAGCTGGACACGTCCAAACAGGCAGCTAGGCGTAATGGCTGATTTTTTTCGAACGTGCTTTAGAAATTGTGGACTCTGGGTCTGCTTACAAAGCAGCCAAGAATTTTAATCTTTCTCTGCCACGAAATCACACAGAGGCTGGCGTGAATCTTGCCGCTTTAAACGCTTGCTTTTGGCCTCTGATCTTCATTTGTGCGGCTATGGAGGGCAAAATATTTCATGTTATTGTCGAAAATGCGGCGGATCGTTGACAGGACGCTTGATTGTCCTTGTGGCATTTAAACAAGTACCATGCATGTCGACGGGATTACTAACTGCAGTGAGGAAAATAGCTGCCTCTCTCATCTAATTTGACACTAGCTATTTCTGAAGCTAGTGCACTGAATATCGAACACTCGGGCATCTTGTTATGGAGAAGTCAACGCAACAATGCATTGGCCACGGCTTAACTTTTTTCCTAACCTCACACCCGCCCATCAACTCTCCATAGCCACGAAATGCGACGATTGCAAATCTTTCAAAATGCCGTGACTTAGATGTGGATGTATTTAAGAAAGTCGCTACATAAACTCAATGGTTTTTTAGAGGATACAGTCTCAAAATGATCTGGTATGACTAATTCTCCCACTGGTGCGTCTAGCATTATCGAACGCCGACAATTAGCCGAAATGAATTTACAAAGGCTTTAAAAAAGGCAGGATGGCTCTAACAATCAAATTTGGACCTACCGGAATTCAGACGGCTTTGAAAATATCTAGGATACAGAAAGCCTTGGCTGTTAAATTTAAAAATCTTGACGAACAGAGTCGTTTTTTTGTCCTCGAAATCATTAAAACCGACTTGATCTTTGCCACACTGGGACCAAAAATAAGCAAACTTTTGGGCGCTAGCCACCTGGTCATCTTTAACAGGGACTTTTCTAGTCTTGATTTTGCGTATGACTTCTTCGTAAGAAATCCTACGTCCGTATCAAAAAAATTGATACCGTTTTGAAGGTTGACGCAACGACGACTTTTAATTCTATATTAGCCGATAAATGAGTACTGTTAGTGGCACTGGCTGCTGAAGACGCTAAAGATAACGCTTTCAATGTGGACATAAATAGCGAATAGCATAGCTCTGCGCGACAAGAAAGGTAACATAGCTTCATAGTTAGATCACATGGCTCACCAACACTAACATTGTTCCACAAAATTCGGTTGTGAAATGCGATGCGATATCGATTGTTGGGTGTCTCTATCGGCCAAGATGCTAATAATGAAGACTACAGGTACTAAATCCCGGGAAACTTAAAGCTTTTAGCTGAACTAAAAGCCAAAGATGTCCCAGAAGTTGAGTTTTTTTAGATGAACATCTAGTTTGGGGACCTGAATAAATTCCCGTACAAATTTAGTCTTTTATGCAGCGAACGATGCGCTTGGGTTTAATGATCATCGAGGGTAATATATTCAGGTTGTCTTTTGATTGATGTCCAGAGACTTACCATTGACTCTCACCTGGTAGGGAAACTAATATCGTGCTGCGCACATAGTAAAATGTCACTAGATAGTAACCTTAACAACAAAAGCAACGTAGGCTTTTTCGTCGAAAAGTGTAAAAATTTGCATATTACGAGAGTCAAGAGTTTCTCACTCGACACCGACTTTCCGTGTACAAAAACTGATGACTAGAAACCAAATTCGGAGAAGGACACAAGTGCACCTTATATAGAGCGCTGATTTTGTTAGACAGGCACTATGTTTGTAGCTGAACATTGTTACATTTATAGACCCTTTTTGTCGGACTCAACGCCCTTTTCCCTAGAATCAAGTCATAACCATCAGTCCCTACGAGGCACCTTACCAGTTATCACACGAGCTATGCATAGTGAGGTATATCGAAAGATAATTAAGAGCAGTATAAGTTCCTATCATTATTGTGATAGCATCAAAGTAGATGTTTTATGTAATGGTCATCTTATAGCTTGCCTTCATGGCATCCTTCTATTTTTTTTATGTCAAGAAGTCCAAAGAGGCGCTTAATTAAAACCGTGTATCTGCCTGAGACAATAAGGTTCTGCCACACCTGAAGTAATTATACGCCCATGCGAGTAAATTGCCTCTTTAAGCTATTGTCCAAGGATATTTTCCTCAGCAGAGTTTGCGCTTAACCTGACGAGGCAGTCGCGCTTTCAACTCACCTTGCAAATGTGCACGGCAGTCGTCCATATGGTTCATGTAACAAAGTCGAGGAGGAAGTCAAACGAGGCTTGGGTGACGAGCGGGGCGAAGTCGGTCGAGGAAGAGAAGTATTAGTTGCTAGAGCAGATTGAAAAGTGAATTTAAATGGAGAGCACTTACGGGTTCTTGTCTTGCTACACCTTAGTTGACATCTACTGCTGCCATCTTAAAGGCTATCATTCTTCTTTACTCCATCTGACTTTTTACACATCCTATATTAACTTTAATCAATAACGTCTCTTGACTCCCAATAAATTTGTGACGTCTAGTCCCTGCTTCTGATCTTTAACCATGTAGGTGCCTATTCCTATGGATACTGCAATTCATATGTATCTTGGCAATTTCTAATTATATGGCGTAATGGCCTTAACCGACTAAGCTGCCGAAGACGACGGTTACGCCACAGGATACTGGTGCCGATCCCTATTCTTGTCATCCTAGCCGTCTAGAATCCTTTTGAAGTACTCAATGCCTTGACCTCACCTCGTTGCCCATCGTGCTACCTCTTCAGCGCGATTTTTTCCGGGCTCGTAATACTGTTGAAAGGTTGATATCAGTATATCTAGGACGACGAGGAAAATTCGAAGGGACTTGTGTCATTGAACACTGAATCATTCCTTCACCTTCCCTCTCTTTCTACCTTGTCTCTTACGAGTAATTCTGTCATTTTTATCTCCTTCTTCATGCAAAGTACCGACCGCTTGTGATTGAACGCAAGACTAAATTTGCTAGCCTCTTTGATATGCACGAGCCCAATAGGAAACTAACAAACACATTAACGCAGTTTCCAGAATCAAACACGCAATTGTTCCATGTTTATTAAACGAAAAGGTGTTTTCTACGGACAATGGAGCGAAAATTGTGCAGTAAGTCACGGATTCATGCCCATTGTTGTCGACACTCGAGCAGTGTACGCTGTAAATTTTGAGCTAAACATGTCTACTTTTGTAGATTATTGGCATATGAACTAAACACGCCCAATTTTGTGACTCATTAACAGTTTGAATCATAAAACACGACCCCAATGGACTCCGTCGCCGAGATGGTACCGTGTCCGTGTGTGATCTTTACGTCCAATGCAGCACTAATGTACTGCTTTTGGGCTAATCGTAGAGCCCAATCTTGCAGGAGAAGCTCCATGACGTCTTGAGCAGGTGCAGCAAGCCATTTTCGTCCGTAATCATCAACTTTACCGCTGACTTTAATGAGTAGATACGACGCGCTCGAAGCCATCCTTGTAAGTACATCGGAAGGTGTACCGCTGCTCAAAGGTAGAATTTCAACCAGCCTCTTGTTGAACACAGAGCTCTCGTTATCTAACGTACTTTACTCTACAGTGTCTGCCGAAGAAAAGTCTGAGCTGTCTTACGAATACACGGAGACGGTCCTTCCCACAGTATTTGCAGGAGCAGCTGAGCAAGTACGACAGTATAGATGCAAACCGCTGACTGTCTTGACTAATACATTTTGTAGGTTGGGAAGCTCAAGTTTGGTGCGGTTCAGACAGTAACCGCGTTCTTTGACGACGTGGTGCTCCTTCACATTAATCACGCGCCCCTGGTAATCACGCTCGTCGCACCGAATTCACCACACATTGGAGCGCTCCACGCGTTGGCGACTGAATTGCGTCCTGCGCTCACACCCCTCCAAAAATGCGTCGAGAGCGCCGACGTGCATTAATACGGATTCGGTATACAGTTTCGCCTTAATTTTACGGAGCTCTCCGTAATTGCGCGGTAATTCTAAGTAGTAATATTACATTTCGTCGACCGCACTAAGACCCCTCGTCAATAATGCGCATCGTCATTTAATCCCACCATTGCCTGTGGATTTTCTGAAAACTCCACGACGGGCATGGCGTCCGGGATAAGCAAATCATCCAGATCCGATTCTAGAGAGAATGCTGCGCAAGCATCGACTCCACTAGTCGAAAAAGAATCTGTACTGGAAGGTTCCGTGCCATGGCTGTCCGTGACAAACGAGTTTGGACGGCTAGGAGTTCGCACCCTAGATTTCAAATCTTCCGAGGAGTCGTCTTGGTTCTTTGAGATCAACGGCACCTTTTCAATGACCTCATCCAGTTCTAAACTATCTGCTGACAGCTTTTTCGTCGAGACAATGTCCAATTTCATGCACTGCCACTCGACGCGTACACAATTCCAGATAATCCGCCGCACGACTTCCGCAACTTGTGAAATGAATTTAAAGTGCACGCCACGATGCATCCAATCCCACCATTTCGTCACCCACAAAATCCGCAGCACAAAATCCACGACGATGATGAGGTAATAGAGTTTGCGGGGTCGATACGTCAATTGATGACGCAAAAACGCGATTTGGCGCGGCAAGCGCGGCTGCCCGAGCCCCCAATCCATGACCACGTCCCACAGGAACGAGTAGAGCGAATTAAAGACGGCACACAGCAAGAAAAAGCTGCTCTGTTCGGGTCGCGCCAGTCCGCGTAGCATCGGGTACGCGCCGACCGAAATGACGAGTAGACTGGAACAGTATTTCATGGTATTCAACAAATGCAGAAACCGATCATTCACGTTTTGGGTCCGTTGAAACGAGATCAAACACTGCGTTGCTCGAATACTGGTAAAGTAGAGATTGATCGTAAGGTAAGTAGCAAAAAAGGCAAGATTTGTCACTTACATGTAGGGCGTACTGGCCGCAAAGTAGGGTAGCGGGGATTCCTTGAGCTTGGAGATATACGAGTCGCGCAAGTCGTCGGAATTGGTGTTGAAGGACATGACCAGCAGCAAGAGCCCCACGGACAGGTCTTGGATAAATTTCGACAGCGACGTCATGCCATCGGCCATAAAAACTTCAATAAATGGCGTTGCATGCGGCGGCAGTTTGAAGGAGAATTGCTGAAAGGGCCAGAAACAACGGGCTAATTTGCGCAAGACAAAGAGACGAAAGTTTAAGTGTAAAATGTCAAACGGACAGAGCAACAGCGTGGCGGCAATCGCGGCGTAACCCAAGAGCAGCAATTCCATGTGCGTCTCGTCGACGCCAAACGTGTCACCACGTCTAGACGCCTCGCCATTGAATAAAAGGAATTGCATTAGACACATGCAAAGCGCCGTCTTGAACACCCCGCTCGCGGTTGGGACTTCGTCGGGTCGCATGTCCATGACGCGGTCAAAGGCGAGATTGTGCTTGTTAAAGACATGCACATTCACGGCTAGTCCCAGCAAGAAGACGTTGACAGCGAAGGGACCGCACACGAAGAACCACGTGTTGACATGATACGGCGCCGGTAGCTGCTCTTCCATCGTAGAGCTGTTGATGTAACATTGGGGTTCCGAAAGAGACGGGATTGGTTGATATTAATAAAGCACGAGGCAGCAATTGGATGATACATGCGAGCGAGCTTATTAATAGAGACGTTCAACCCCGCGGTAAAAGCCTGGTTTTAGTGCAAAAATGAACCAATCTTTTCGCTACTATCATGGAACAGTGTGTGATGTATTGTACATCACTCGCGTACGTCAACGGCGTCGGCCTTTTGAATGAGCGCAATTAGGCTTGCGTGGACGTCACCCTGGTTATTCGTCACGACAATGTTGCGCGTAGAGAGTGTATAGGGCGTGCCGTCACTGTTCGACGCTGCGCCGCCAGCCTCCGTCACCAGCAAGGCACCGGCCGCAATGTCCCACGAATTCAAGTCGAGTTCGTAAAAGGCCTACAACATCATCAAGTAGCCCAAAGATTATACTTGCCGTCGACGCTAAGGAGAGAGTAGACGCACTGTTTGACGTCCAGCCGCTGTCCATGCGAGCTCAATCGCAGCAGCACCTTGCAAACGTAAGCCGCGACAAGTGGCGGCAACTTCGCGCGCATAGTCCAGCATGGGCCCCTTGACGCTAGCTTTCGTGCCTAGACCAAAGCCCACGAGTGCTTCCGAGATTGATGCCTCTTGACTCACGTGCAGTGGTTGGCCGTTCAAGAACGCGCCCTTGCCCTTCTGGGCCGTAAACATCTCGTCCCGATATGGATCATATATCACACCTACTACGACTTCACCTAAATGGGCGCAGGCAACCGACACGACACTGGCGGGGCGATGGTGGACAAAGTTGGTCGTGCCGTCAATTGGGTCCACGATCCAGAGCCAGTCCTTGCTCATCATGTCGTTCAAAGCGCGGGCGGATGCCTCACTCCCGGGTGCAACGTTCTCTTCGCCCAGAAAATCGTGGCGAGGAAACGTCTTGCTGATAGTGGCAAACACAAGGTCCTGGCACTGTTTGTCGACGACCGTCACGAGATCATCTTTGCTCGACTTGGTCGTTTCGACTCGCGATGTGCTCAAGTGCGATTTCATGTGAGCACCGGCAGCGCGTGCGGCCTCAATGGCCACGTGAAGCATTGGCTCAACGTCTGTGACGTCAGAAGCGTGGGTTGTCATGGGAGCGACGGAGATCGGAGGCGGCGGTAGGTTTTCAAACTATGTGTTACAGCGTAAGGCCCTATCGGTACCCATACCGGTTTGTATACAGAGGTATACCATAAATTATAGTGTTAACATCGATGTATATGAGCAGGATCAATATATGACAAGTGTTGAGCTTAATCAATCAGTCTTTTGGACTACGTATTGCCTGAGGGTCGTTCGATAAACGATTGTGCTGTGCAAGGAGTGCGTGACCTGGTAGCACTTATAGCCAATCGTACGCGATTGCTACGCAAAGCGATTGTTACCTTCAACCTTTACGAAAACTCACTTTTCCACATTTTTGAATGAGCACCTCGCAGTGCTTGGAAGATTTGCTGACTCCTGTGGGCCTGAGGGAAAAGCTGTAATTGTCTCGCTACCAAGCAGTTGGAATGCGTCATGTCGTCCGAGCTTTGACATAGAGAATTATGCTCATGGGCTGGGACAGCACAAGCCGACAGCCCCGGCGGTAGCACCTACTTTGGGGTTTAAGTCGGTCACTTCTAGAGCAAAGTACAAACAGAATTTCTCTTTCATATTCAGGACCACCTCGGCGGCCTAGATCATGGATACTTAGGTGCACGTTTCACTGGCATGGAAAGCCAGGCTAAGAGCTGGTCCTCACTCAACAAAACACTAATTTAGAGTGCCTTGTGTCTTAGGAGCACACTAGAGATAGTAAAAAAAACGTCCTTATCGACAATATTTGTGTTTAACCAGCACGTGAGTTTGATAAACAAAATTTGAGTATAGGAGGCTAGCGGCCCTCATCGCGTGGGCTCATTTTCTGAACGATTCAAGGTATCGTGTACATGAATTGTCTTAGCCTCTAGCTTAAATCTTTGAAGTGCAGGTAGAGGGTAAATGTATCTATTTTAACAAAAAAAATTGCCATCGATGTGCTCGTTTCTCCGGGGCGCCGCATATGGGCACTTTATCGTCCTATAAAGCCCACACTATTGGGTCCTCTGACTTGAGTGCATCTAAGCATTGCTGAGATAGCCTTCATCCTTTGCTTAAGCTGCATTAAGATAGGATGCATGATCTGTGCCTGTCTCTAACAAGGCCAGCAAATGAACATTAGAAAGAGCTGGAGAAAAAAACTAGGCTTGCGGTTATTACCCACTTTGGAAACTTAATCAGTGATAGTTCGAAAAAGGAGCCAGTGGAATGCGTCGATGCCTTCTCCTAGAAGATACCGACGGTCTCGAAGAAAAGCTCTGTGTCATGTTTGTGTTGACCGACTGTGCATTGACGTACCACCAAATACTTAAACTCATCAGAGCCTTTACTCAGTTGGGTCTCGGTCACTTTTCATACATCAGAAGAGCATCGTCCCGAATGCTTCGGATCTGGGTCGAGACCGCTGTTTATGACAATTGCTGCTCAGTGGGCTCCACGTGATTTTTTTCAGAGCATCTTGATTTACATCCAGCTCTACCTTACATGATAAGCAGTAAGTGCTGTTCATGATCTTCGCTGCAATGGGGTTAACGACCAACTACATGTGCATCAATATGCCTCGCCCGTTATGCCTTAGTTAAAACCTAGTCACACCGCTCACGGAAAGCAGCAAATTTTGAATTACCCAGAGAATTATGAGTGGTCATCAAGTGACCGATCAGCCTTGACTTGAAGTCAGCTCTGCTGCTCACGAGTGCTGTGTCCGATGAGCTCCAATCAAAGACTTCCGTGCCACTTCCCATCTGGTTGTCCTTAACATTATTGGCGACCATTTCTGACCTATCAGTAAGCAAGCACATTGCCAGTGCTCAAGCTTATAGCAGTTCTGCTGCTTAACATAGGTATTCACTATTCCCTAAAGCTTTGCTAGGAGCAAATTAAATCTTTTTAGATTTCGATCGTGCAGATTCGCCATACCGTGGGCAAGGTGAAAGGTCCAAGACCACACATCATTTGAAAGCGTCAAATATAAGAAACTTCATACCTAGAATTACCAATATCCTACCTCGCTCCTGCCATAAATTAGACATTGACATTTTTACTTTGACGTATTTGTGAACCTTAACTGTATGGCTGACTTTTTTTAACTTTGAAGAGTTGTAAATAATTTCTCGACGCCCCAGCGTCGATAAGAATCATATAATAAACCTTTCTAGGTTTCCTTACTAATCAGCAAGCCAGGATAACAAGCAGACTTCGTGCTGAGAGCACAAGTCATTTTGATAATAAGCCCTGCCGTCCTTCAATATCTCTGAGAGTTGACAAAACTTGGCTCGTTTCCTGTTGGCCACTCGGATTTTGTCGTCTCTTTGCGGTTTTCTACTGGCACAAAGTGCGCGCCTACCGCCTTTCGATTTTCCTTTAAGCCTTGATAAAACTTGGCTCTTAACCAGTTGGCCACTTAGGTTTTGTCGTTTCTTTGCGGTTACCTACTGACGCAGAAGGCGCACCAGCTGAAATGTCGAGCATCAAAAATCGTCCATATACTCGACAGCTCAATAGTCTTCTAACTCATCAGCAAATCTAGAGTTATATCAATACGTCCTTGCTCTGGAAAACCTACTATCTGTACCGCTTGAAGTGGCATTCAATGTAACTTTTTTAGCCTCCAAAAACGATACTAGAAGTGATCACGACCTCATCTGAGCGATGTATTTCGACTCTTATACGAAATTGCAGACCTTCCCTTACCATGGCAAGCTGCAAAATAGACTCACGTCGAAGTCATAGCTATTCGATTTAACGACATGCGTTGGCTGATACGTTAGCTCATTATAAGTGGATCTACTGCCTCAATTTAGATTGCTTGCTTACCTTCTGCGCTTGAGCAGTGGTCCATCAGCTATATAGATTCCGGCCGCCGAGCATCTCGGCTTGAGATCTGTAAGAAGCATCGCAACACTCACCCTTTCGTCTTAAGCCTTAAGCTCGGCTGGCAGACATACTCAGTTTTCAGCTCATGGCCAATATGGCGGTGATTGTGGGTGCTATCAGCTGCTGTATGACCGCCTCACCAGCAAGGTCGAGCGTAAGGAAGTGCTTTGAAGATGTGTTTTGGGCATCAGTGAATCCATATAGAACTCGAAGTTCTGACGATCGTAGAATTGTTTTGAGCCATCCACCTAAATTGCGGGTTCGTTGTTTCGTCTAGGGAAGTTTGATGGGATATGCCGACCAGAGCTGCAACTTGCCCAATGAGAGAGATAAGGCGTGAGTGGTGGCGGAGGCTGGAAGGAATGCTGCTTCCAACTTTTCTCTCAGGCGCTTTCGATACACAAAGCTTTAGGAGAAGTGAATTTACGTTAGAATTTAGCTCAATCTATTAGGCGAGGGAGTGTACACCTGATCATCAGCGATCTGGGCCACTTTGTGGGCAGAAATACTCCACTTTTGTCTACGATGAATATGACAGTTTCACCAGCTAATCTCTACGGTAGGCGCTACCACCGTAACTACATAGGCCTGTGCTGCCTACACTCTATAGCATCTAAGAACTTAAACACTGTGTCGCATTTCAGGCAAGGAGAGCTAAATGAACGGCCGCTCTCTCCTTAAACCCAAATAATCTACTATGTTTACAGCGCCGTGCAACCTAAGCGGCCGATAAATCTGGCAATGTGACCCAGATCTTTGCGAGGGTTCAGGTAGTCAACCATATCGCGTAAAGGTAACGTTAGTTGGTCCCAGTTACATGAAATTTTGCGAAGGGAAGTCGACAACTCACCTTTGGTGATCGCAATTATATTAATAATATACCACTGTCTACATAGGTAATTATCCTGATAAGAGATACACTACATGTAATATTCAGAGGGAAGACACTCGCTCCGCCAGCTTATCAATGCCGGCAGTGGAACCCAACATCTAGTTCTTTTCCACTAAACCAGAGTCAAGCTGCCTCTACTACAACTTTTATCATAGATTATTAAACACAACACTGGCTGGTAGATAGAGCGTGACATAACAAAGACGATATTCTATTACTTCTTCCACAACATTTTGAGACAGCTTTACCTGTGTTCATCAAATAGCGAATAGTTTAGACGACGCACGCAAAAGTAATTATGCGCTCTGCAACGATGACCCCGACACAATTTTTAAACAAGTAATCCAAGAAGTGTATCGATACACCCTTCTGAAAATAACTTTTTAATTTACCGTTTACCATTCTATGTGCGATACACCACAGAACTCCTTACTCGCGTCGAGTTATGGCAGTAAATCGCTCCGCCGACTTCGAGCAGCTTTGCCAGCGCTATGCAATCGCAAAGGGTAGTGCCGCATCCCAGGTGCAAGCATCCTGCTCATATTAATGCGCTGTGCTTTGCTAAATCTATGTCGCCGTGTCACCATGCAGAAGCCAGCGCTCACGCCGCTTCAGGAGAATGCGCAATTTAACGCCGCAGCGTCGGACATTTCAAAGGAAGTTTACCGGGCCACAAAACGATTGCAGCAACTCACGCAGTGTACGTGCTCGAACAAGCTCTCGTGTTGATTAGACCAATACTAATTATTGTCACGACTATCGTAGTGGTGCGGCAAAATAATATGTTTAACGATCCGACTGAAGCCATTAATGAGTTGGCGGCGCTCGTCAAGAAAGACATTACGGACATTAATATGCAGCTCGACAATCTACAAGAGTATATTAATAGCAAGCGGCCGTCCGCACCGTCGAGACAAGCTGCAAGGCACTCGGATGCTATTGTCGCCTTGATAAAATCGAATTTGATGGCTACAACGAGAGGGTTCAAAGACATTTTGGAAATCAGGCAGGAAAATATGAAGCTGCAACAGAGTCGACGTGCAAGGTATGGCAAGACGGCGTCCACTGCGTTGGGCAAGCCTCTAGCCTTCAAGGCGCCAAAGCCTCCGAGAAGTAACAATAGCCACACCGGTACTCTTCAAGAAGTGAACTTGTCCGACACGTTACCGCGGCCCGGGCTCAGCTCAAGCGAGATTGCAACCCCTGAACAATTAGAAATCCAGCCTCTTATTACCACAATGACACAGGAGCAACTCGTCGCAGAACAACAAAATCATACCGAGTCAAGAGCAGAGGCAGTGTCTCAAATTGAAAGTCACATTGTGGACATTGGACAGCTTTTTGGACGACTGTCGACATTAATACATGAGCAGGGGGATCTCGTGAGGAGGTAAGCGCTTGCATTGGGTAATATCTGTGTTCGGTGCAGATTTTTTTTTCTTAAAGATGTGTGCATTGTGCTAGAATCGATGACAACGTCGAGGAATCGCTGGTGAACGTAAGCAGTGGCGAGCATGAGCTGCTGAAATATTTCTCGAGCTTGTCGAACAATAGAATGCTGGCACTCAAGATTTCTGCGATATTATTGGTCTTTCTCGTCTTCTTTATGTTTTTCTTAGCATAAAATAACACAAGTGAACAAGTATCAAACTTATATATTCGATATAGTTTTCGTAGATTGAAAGAAGTAGCTAAAAGTGCTTGGTCTCCTTCTTATTCTTGTCTGATTTCGTAGCAATAAAGCCGCCCAAAGCCATGGTTATGACAGTGGCACCTTGAGCAAGAACACGCATGCGCATAAACTTTTGTTGTGTTGCAGCATCAGCCGCGCGACGGAATGAAGCCAGACCGCCCACGAGCACGCCTGCCGTAGCTAAACACCCTATTGGCACCAGTGGCTCTTCTCGACACCGACGCTTCATCTTGTCCCATCCACTTTCCATTGGAAACCCGTTCATTCTGGCGGCAATAATTATAAAATGATACTCTTCATCTACCGATATGAAGTATCGTAGGTCTCCGGGAGCGCAAGGTATGCGTTTTGAGAAGTCACTCACTTCCCTCAAAAACCAGCGGCGGGTCATTTGTGACTTCGCCGCTTATTTCCACGATGCTCCAGCTCCGCAAGCAAGTAGTTTCTCGTGCCCTTCCAACGCGCGCGATTGAATGGACCGCTATTTCGCAAAAGTTGACGGATCCGCGTGCTCGTGCCGCGCTTGACAGCCTCCGTGACGTTCACGGCCAAATCGCGGGCGAAGCGCGTACTTATGTGAAGGAGCCCGAGCCGATCGATTTTGACTACTACCGCTCGGTCATTAAGAACAAGGAGTTGGTGAATGCAATGGAAGAAAACTATAAGAACATTGTCTTCCCTGTTATTACTCCTGAAGAACTGGATGTTTCTGCCAGGTCAAGCGACCTACCGGATGAGCTGCGCGTCAACGAGCAGGAAACCGTCGACAAGCTTGTGAGATTGACAGTTGACTTTTTGTGAATTGAAAGGATTTTAGATGATGGTTTTGTGATGTTTTTGGCGTGTAGTTTGCCCAATTGAATGAAAAAGTGGCGGACTCGAAGGCTCGCATTGAGGAATTAAAGGAACTGATTGGATTGATGGAGGAGACCCGCACGACAGTGGCCACGACCATGGATGAAATGACGGCCATGTACCCAGAGGTGGAAGACGAGATTGACGACGAGATTGCGAATCTCGAGTGGGAAAAAGACACGCAGTAAGCTGTCGCCAAAGCTTTGCAAATACACAGATTGAAGTGTAAGAGATTGCTGAAGTTAAACACATGGCACACGCTTGGCTCTCGTGTTTCGTGCTGACTTTTACTCTGCCTTCTCCACCCACGCAGTGCTAAATTCCTGTAATTGGCGTGTCTTGCAATCCAGTGCGAACTAATCCAACAACCTTAAAGCACGGCTCTGTGTACAAAGATGTAGATTATTCCATTCTTAAAGCTGGTCACGCATACGGTAGGGCTCTGGCACACGAAAAAGCTCCTTTGGGTGCTTGGCTGCCTCAGTGTCCACGCAAGTATTGTAGGCCACTAGAACGTCCTTGCACTTTTCTAAGGCCACGTTGCCAATCTCCGCGTCGGACGTACCCGCAGGCTGCTTGCCGTGCTCATAGAAGCATGCAAAAAAGGTATTTGCCACAGACTCGCAAGGCTTGGGCACGCTTGGAAAGTTCTCGCTCACGCGCAAGACCGACATTGTCTATTAATTGGGTAACGCAAGGTCAAAATTGAACCATGAGCCAATACAAAAAACTAGTTTATTTGACAGGGCGCTTTTCCAAAATTTTGTACTTAATTGTAAATTATTCTGTGCTATTCACCGCTGGAAAATTGGCGCTCGAACGTTGTTATCTATAAAAACAGAATGAATTAACTGCTCAGTCGTCAGATCGGCGAAATAGTTGATAGGTAAAAAGGTAAAATAGCCTTTTAGAGTCATGGATGAGTCACGCAACGCTACTGATCAAGTAAATTGCTGAGCGTCACGTGGTCCACCATATACCCATAATAGACTCTACATTGCATTTCAATCTTACGTTCCGTCGTCGTCTTCACCGTCAAAGTACAAGAACTCGGATGAAGTGTTGAATGCAATGCCTGAGTCCAAAGTTGTGGCAAGCGCGGCGCCCAGTGGCCGTACGACCTGTGAAAACGAGATTTTTAGTACTTTATGCATGGTAGCATTTAAATTAACATTACAGCGCGGAAGATGCATGTACGAGACGTACAGAGCTGCCAAAACGGCTTTTGGTATTTTGCACTAGTTTCTCGAGAGCGGCTGAATTGCGCTTGCCTGCTGACGAGCGTGCCATTGCCCTTGCCACTGCTCGCGTAATGATAAGGCGTTGACCGATTCGATAGTACGTCATGGCGGTCTTCTTCGTTGGCACACCCGTGACGTAAGGACTGGTGGTGTGCAGTTATGATTGTGCCAGGAAAGTGGTACTGAATTCGCATTTAGAAGAGTTGCTGCGTTTACATTAGAAAGCAGCATTAGAATGAAGGCTTTTAAATCTTTCAGCATCATTCAGGCAGAAGGCTACCGCCGGAGCTACCTGAGCGTGTGCTGCCTGAGCTTTCAAGCACAAACTTTGCTCGTAGCGTAACGGCTCACAAAATCCAAAAAATATGGTAGAAAAAGGTTGGAGGTCATTGTGCGGATAAGGGCTTGAGCGTCATGACGCTTTCCAACTGCTTGGCGGGTGCCGCCTCAATTTAGTAAGTCTCTTCGGTAAATGGGAACATAAGTCCTTTTTACGCGATAACCTTTGCAAGGTTTAAGTAGTCAAAAATTACATACACTTTTTCCCAACCTTGTACAGAGTAGGCGTGCAAAATAGATATGCGATCCTTTGATAAATGATCGTTCACTATCGCCTGCTTCACGAAGTTTGCAATAGATTGAAGGCTTAAGTAAAACTATGTTTAACCTTTTCGACCATATTATTCTCCATGTAAATACTCAGGCTATCAATATGCAAACCGGCAAACATTACAATACGGTTATTTTTTTAACACAAACGCTCGAAATTTAGGCTTATGCTACAGTCGACGCCATTTCATGAGGTCGAAATCATAATAAAAAGGCTGCCGTCCTCGGCTTTGGTCGGTAGCCCTTCCGCTTTGTCTACCTCACGTAGCCCCAGAGCGCTTATACGTGCACGTTATACTATTGAAAGAATTACCGATGGTATATGATCCAAGATGTCTTATAACCGCTACTCTTTTAGATTATGGATAAATATGGCCCGCTTGACAGAACGATGATGAGCTCTTCAACTTGTTAAGGTATTTACTGACGATTTGGCAATTTAAGCGCTGGATGCGGTCGAGACCAGCCCCAGTCAGGATCACAGCACTGCTCTCCGGGTGGACAGTCACCTTCATGCAAACAAAACCACACCTGGTCGACGGCAAAATCTTGTGTTAACGCTTCCTGCGAAATATATAGCACCAAAAAGGTTATAATTCATTTTTCTCAAAGCAACGATTAACCAACCTCCTCGTAAACCTTGTCGAATATGGAGCTAGAACTCAACCGAAGCCCGCTCACGCTATTACGTGAACATTCGGTGCTCACAGAACTATTGGTCGCGCTGCAATCCTGATCCTTCTTTATTGTATCGATTTTATGCAGACTAAGGTGCAATGTTGTCGCTGCGTTGTCGCTATTGTGGTCGTCACCCTCGGTGTCGCTATCCTCACCGTATTCGTTATACTTGGCAATACTAAAACAAGTCAGCCCGGCTACGATACCCACAGCGACAACTGGATGCTTCCGTAGCCATTGCACGCCGTCAACTACCTCGGCTGGTGTAGGAAGAAACGATGCTACCCCTATTTTGGTACAAAGCTTTGCCATGTCAGACATTGGTGTTAATCAAGTCGTTTACTTTGGAGCCGTTGATTGCAGTTGTGATTTATATTCGCAAGGCACACGGCTGAGTCGGCGAGGTGCATTGTTGACGCGCCGTCATGGTGATACAACTCGGAGCTAGTAACGGCGACTAATCCGGCGACTTTGGACTAAAAATTCAGGCTGATTTTACGAAACTTTAACAAGACACAGTATTCTTGGCATGGCTTATACGAAGCTTTTTTGCAGTAGATACTACCAACGATTGCTTGGAGACAGTAGGAACCACACTTTTTGGAAATACGTAAGCATGCACGTTCTGCAGACGTGCGGTCGACAATGATGAGTTTTACATGGCATGCGTCTTCTTAAGATCAAGGGTGACCCGATCGCGCGGATGACAAACGTTCATCATTAGCAATAGTGTGGCCCACACGGAGATACATACAATTTGTAACGTCTAAGAATAGCTCAAAATAAAGCCAGAAAGGCTCCTTTTCATCTTTAGTTGTACAGAATAGTATTCTAAAAAGCCCTGATTATTAAGAAAACAGATACCATATCTTATATATTCGTTAAATAATGAATGCACTAAGTGAGAGTAAAAACACGAATTGAACCGGTTCAGCAATGTACGGACCATCGCTTATTTTCCTCTTTAATAAGTGGCCGTTAGCGCAACGACCGCTTAAACTTGGTTTTTGTATTGAATAGTTGGTTGGTCTCAACTCTGCGCATAACTAGCAGGCGCTCATTTTACGAGAGGAAGGTGCGTCGGCGCTCTAATTAGTCGCGTAATCCGTCGTCTACGGAGCTTACCATGCAAACATCTATAATTTGAGATACACCTTCGTCTCGACTATCTACTATAGCAAGAAGCTTTTGAAAGCTGCATTATTAGCGGAGTCATTGCGCGTGCTGGCAAACTGCGACACGGGATAGCACCCAGTAGACGACGGATTAATGACTGATCAGGATGTGGGCAACAAATTAGTCGCTGACGTGTGGCTATAATACAATAGGGAACTATGCAGATTTTTGTCAAGACCTTGACGGGCAAGACCATTACGCTGGACGTGGAACCGTCGGACAGCATTGACAATGTGAAGCAGAAAATCCAGGACAAGGAAGGCATTCCGCCTGACCAGCAGCGTTTGATCTTTGCTGGCAAGCAACTTGAAGATGGCCGTTCACTTGCGGACTACAACATTCAAAAGGGTGCGTTGCTCAAATATAGGCTGTGAGCCTATTAAAAGACGTTATTGCTCTGACCATCATTCTTACACGCAGAGTCGACTCTCCACTTGGTGCTGCGTCTCCGTGGTGGTGCGATTGAGCCCACGCTCGCTGCTCTTGCCAAGAAGACAAACTGCGAAAAGCAAATTTGCCGTATCTGCTACGCCCGTCTGCCACCGCGTGCTACCAACTGCCGCAAGAAAAAATGCGGTCACAGTAACCAGTTGCGCATTAAGAAGAAGCTCAAGTAATTGCGTCTGTTTCGTCTTGTGGACAGGAAACAACAACAAGCACACTTCAGGAGCGCTCGATATGTGCAGTATTGCTCGTCTCCGCGTATGATGTTAGTAGAATGCGCTGATTTGATGCGGATCGTAATAGTGAGATCTACAATACACGCACTCGTCGTTGCGCGCGGCCCTCTCTAATATCTTAGGCGTCCATCGCCTGTCTTTCTTTGCTGTTTTGTTATAACTCACATATTCTAAGTATTACTGATACATTTAGAATATCTCTAAAAAATATGAAGCACAAGCCAAAAAAGTCGTCGAATACTACTTACAGCTGCTATACGTTTACGGTCAAGTTCATATCGACGGTATCGCCCTTATAAACTTCATTATTCGCGCAAAGATTAGGTAGAATCACAATTACAAGCTACCAAGTCTTGGATTCATCTACAATCTATGCGAAGTCTATCTTATAAGCCAAGACCAAATAAGTAGCCAAGACGAAGTGTTGATGCTAGAAAAAGGGAATGCTGTCATGGAAGACGGTATCCACAACCATACATCAACAAATCTCTCATTCTCTTAACCTTCTAGCGCTCCAGCCACTTAGTTCCCGACAGCCCACACACGAACAATGCCATCCGTGTACCCCGAAAAGAGCACGGAGCCATCCGCCGACCATGCCAGCGAAATGCAGTGTGGGAGCTGCGCGTACTTGCCCTTGGGCTCCTCAATCTCCGGCTGCAAGTCGTGCACGACAATCTTTGACTCTAGATCCCAAATCTTAATGCCCGATGTGGTGGCAGCACAGAGCCAGTACCGGTTCGGCGAAAAGATGAGCGCGTGAATGACATCCCCCGCTACGAGCGAGTAGAGACGCTTGCCTTCATTCAAGTCCCAGAGGTTTGCCGTCCCATCTTTGCCACCCGAAGCACAGATCGAGCCATCGGGGGACACTGTCACGGTATTGAGGTAGCCTTCGTGCCCATAGAGATTAGTACGAAGCTTGCAGTTGGACAGGTTCCAAATCTTGACGACCTTGTCCCATCCACACGAGACAATGAGCGGGTTCGCCGTCGACGGCGAGAACCGCACGCACGAGACCCATTCAGTGTGCCCATCCTCCGTGATCGTATATTTACATTCCCCCAACGTATTCCAGAGCTTGACCGTCTTGTCCCGCGAGCCCGAGACAATTTGACGGTTGTCGGCGCTAAACGCCACCGAGAGCACGTCCTTCGTGTGTCCGACAAAGCGACGCGTTGTGATGCCCGTGTTCAAATCCCAGAGCCGCAACGTACCGTCCCACGAGCCAGAAAGAGCGAATTGGCCATCGGAAGAGATCACAACGTCTTCGACGTAGTGCGAGTGTCCTTGCAAGCGACGACGAGCAAAGCCATACTCCTCGCCATCGTTCGACAGCTGCCACACCAGCAAAGACTTGTCGCGGGAAGCCGTAAGAATCAGGCTAGGGTTCTCGCGGGTCGTCGCAATAGCCGTCACGGCCTTACCATTGTGGCCGTCGAGCTCGGCGCGGGGGTAAATGCTGGTTTCGGCCATAGTGGATAGAATACGGAGGATAGATCAATAATGCCGCAAGGAATTGAAAAAGCTCCCTTATCTATGAAGGACCACCAGTCAACGAGATTTACAATGATTGGCTGAAATGCTGGGTATCCGTACCCAATATCACAGGTATTTCGTCTTACTTTATTGACACACTGAATGAATTGTATAATATTAGTTTATTGGACGAGTTGGCAAACACTAGATATAGCTTTTCAAATTATTTACGTTAGCTGCTAGATGCTACTAGGGTCATATCATGAATGACAACCGAGGGATTGTTTACGCTGCTGACTGTGTCGAGAATCAATCATTGAGCTCTGTGTCGGCGAAATTGGTATTCGGCGACAAATTACTTCCTTGATTGTCTCACATTACATTCAGCTTTTCGAGGTGAAATGCCCCATGCTCGCTCCTTGTTCGCCAAACTACAATGGCGCTCTTAAACCGAGTGGTAATTTTTTACATTAAGGCTCATGGCGCTCTAGAGACCCTTTGTCACGAAAGTCGCTCGTTTGAGACGCGTGCGGCTTGTAAATTTATCGGTTTGTTGATAATGTTAGATGGCGCAGTATGACTGATTGCTGCCATACTGCGCCATCTAACATTATTATTGCCACTTGTGCACCAGCCGTCTACTTTACGGCTATTCCCCTCAGAATGCACAATCGTCACTATTGTCATCTTCTCATTTCCATTTTCGACACGGGCAGCTTTCTTCTCGGTCCAAAATGGATCGATGACGCTGCGCCTAGCGAAGATACACTGGGTGGCTTATGAAAAGTCAAAAGACGGCTGTGGATGACCCAACATTTTGCGTTAGCTTACATTAAACAGACAGCAAAGAAGACTGCCACTCGTCCGCGTCATTAAGCGATGACCACGCCACCTTTTGAGAAGGCTGCTTCGGCATCTAAGGAAGCCTCAATTACGAAAACCTATCTCTTTGTCGAAGACAGGGCCTACGGTACATGCTACGCTTTATAGCAAAAATGCGCCTACAACCTAGGCGGCAAATACGCCGTGGGCGGCAAGCCGGATGTGGTCTATCCATTAGTAAGCCACTTTGCTATGAAAAATAATTGTCTTTGAAAGATTTCCTTTTCCTCTATTATGGCTGCAATAAATTTGCAAGTAAGCGATAATGCTGAAAAAACTGCCTTTAGACCTAAGGTGAGCCGTAAAAGGCCTGTCAAACTTACCGGCCATGCGCAAAGTCGCACTCGTAAATGTATATTTTCCTTAAGGCCAAGGCCAACCTAAGATGACATTTTTTAGACATCTTTATGACCGAAAGACTAGAAAATAGAGGATACGCGCAAAGACAACAACTTTGATACATTCCGCTGCTGAGCTCAATGATTAGAGCCACAAGCGTGGTGTTAATCAGCTTTATGACGTACCGACCGTTGGGCACCGACACACGCTGCCGTTCCGTGAGGGGCAGCGTGTGTCGAAATCATTGCCTATACAGCAAAGTTGATGAGAAGGAGAGAGATGATGAACAATGCCCGCCATTGTACCGAAAAGTGCGCTTATCTGTTTTGCGTGCCGCAAGGGCCCTCTGAAGACCGCTTTTCGTGTGGCGTGTACGGAAGTAACTGAATTCAAGGAGAGCTATCGTTTAAGCGCGAGTATACATTGGCTATGCGCGTGCTTTTAATATCTCAGCAAATCTCTTAAAATTTCACTTGGCGTCGTTAGAACTCAAAACTTTAGGGTGGCTTGTATGCTGTCTCTAGGGATACCTTTAGTTACCCTCTAGCACTTTTACCACCAAGTCCAATTCTGGGTCTCGAGGGTGCTACAATCTAAAATTAGACACATTGGATAAAGAACTTCACGTCCGTGAGCGTAATGTGACTTTTAGTAGAAGACAACGTACCTACGTTATGTCCCGGCTTCGGCATAATGCCACTCCCGATGCTGATAACGTAAGTCATGAAAGCGGGTATTTGATTGCCTCCACCATATCGTCACGTGATTCCAAAAAACACGACATCCCGGCAAATTGCCAGTTCATTCGAGTTTCAGATGTCAGAGGTAGTAGAGTGTTCTTTTAGAGCTGTTCTATGATTATTATGGAAGCGAGACAGCCGTGTCGCTTTACAAGAATCTTTTGTAGCGCTTCTGCAACACAAAGTTTCCCCACATGAAAGTGCCGCTGACCTTGGCAGTCAAAGACCATGAGAGAAGGTTAATTCCGCGTGAATAAATAACCTTATGCGGAGCAACAGTTTCAGGACGACTAAATGTACGCGCTTAGATTTGCTTTCAAATAATTTTGGATTCAAACTGCAGCATCATTGAGGGTATAACCCGGACAGTATAGAGGAGGTGAAAACACTCGGCAAAGTGACTCACGGCCTTCACAGTAGGACCAGCTGCTAAAAATTAAAGTGCGAGGTTTCTTTACTGCGCTAAAAAGTTGATTTACTTTGTAGTGAGCTTTAGGCTTGGTCGACCGCTTACGTCGAACGGCCTTATTGGCATGGGAGTTCTTAGACTTATGGCCAACACGATTATCGTTATAGACACAACCGGCGGTCTTGTTAACAAGGTGTACAGAAGGACTCATTTGAGGCTCAAAGCTCGAAAACTCTAGATTACCTTAGCATTCTCCGCATAAGTTGTGGGAAGCGTCGACATTGTCATTTAAAAGGGTCGTTGGTGTAGGCTGACGGTGCTTTTCCAGGGCCGTAAAGGTGATGCTTTCTCTCTGTTCGTATATACTAGATCTGAACTTTTGAGCGTTGCTAATTAGTTTGCAACGGTGCTTTCTCCCACAAAAAAAGATATTACTGGCATGCAACGATTGCTGCTTCTCATAAGCATCACTCAATTGTTTCTGTGCCAATGAGCATTGATCGGCGGCCGACATGTCGCTTTACGCGCATGTCAAGAACTTTCTCCTACTTAACCACCAAACACCAACCATCACCGGCATCCAGCAAGTGATAGTTCTCATAAGCATCACTCAATGGTTTACTTGCCAGCTCAAGGGCCTCGTCGTCACTTCCTTGTCTCAGCTTCACTCATGCGATTACCGCTATGAGCAAATGCTGCATTCCACAAGCATCACTTAGTGGCTGACATGCCACTTCTCGCTCAGTGGTAGGGTCTTGACCGCACTGCCTAGGCTTGACGCCAACAAATATATTATCGACATGCACGAAGACTCGCATCCCGAAAGCATCACTCAGTAGCTTATGTACAAACTCACGCCCAGTCTTCAGGCCTTGCCCAAGTAACTCAGTCTTAATATCACCATTATGCAGCAAATGCTACTTCTAAAGTGCTTCGCTCAGTGGCTGGTGTACCACACTAGGCATAGCGGTATGACCTTACTACTACCTAAACTAACATGCCAGTGTCAGCCGGCATGCAGCAATTGCTAATTTCTACGAGCCTTGCTTTATGCACTTTACGTTCAAGACTAAAAGTCGTCGACACCGCAAATGTCTCGTTACGATATACAAACATGGTCTGTCCTTGCCCACTAGGGAGGCGTTTGACAGTCCACTTTTATAAAAGTATAGTCAAATGTGAAAACCATACGAGCAATTTACTTAGCGGCAAAGAAAAGGGTCGCTGTACCTGGGATCTCGTTGAGTCTCGCCATATGCATTCTTGACTTTGATAGCGTCGTACAATGTTTAAAACTAGATATAGAGATAAGGTACGATAAATGGCGTGGCTGGAGGGCCTCGGATCATAAGTTTTTGCTATCGGTACCACTTGATTTAATCATAGCGGAGCTTTGGCGAGTCATCAATACTTATCTACTATAAGCAAAAAGGCTATTGCGCTGTACAAGACCAAGTCGGTCAACCATTGTTGTTGACTAAGCCATCAATCCAGGCTTGCAAATACGATTCGCGTTGTAGCGCTTGATGCGTGTCAATTCTACGCCCTGTCGACTTCACCTCCCTCTCTAAGGCTTGATAAAACATTATTTTTCTCCAGCAGGCCACTCCACGCCTACTCTGGGCTGCAGCTTTTCCGCGACATTTGCGGTGATTGCTTGGCCGTGGCAATTCGGCTATTTGAACTTTGATGCGCGTAGTGCGAAGACACTAGGTACAAATAGCAGATGTCACCACAGATAAAACATCAAGGGATCCCCATACGCGACCCTCAGATCAGATGTCTTCCTTGACCTCCCGAGATCCATATAAATCAGACCTCCCGATGGCTCCGGCTCTATGCGCTTTTCTGCATTTTTACTACCCGACTTAAATGAATTTCTTAGTGTATACGGAGCATCTCTGTCTGAGCCGCGCCCGTGCCCAATCTGGTCAATAAACGGTGACTACCACATTTTCTGAAAAAGGATTTCTGACCAGATCAGCCAGTAAAGCTTGTAACTAACAGAAAAAAGTCCATCAAAACATGTAATACTTGTGGGTGTCACAAAGCGTGGACATGTGCGGTAGTGACGATTACGTTTTCGTCAGCTGACGCTTTACGAAACCTCCGCCCTAACTGAGGTGTTGACCTTTCCTATGCTTTCCCACAGAACTTCAAGATAGACAGAGACTTTCATGCGGATATCTGGGTCTCTTTCTCACGGCTAAACTTTTTCTTTCTTTCTCTGCCCACCCTGAGTGGCTTTAATTAAAGCGAAGCATCCGTCTTGGGCGCCCTCGTCATCGATGCAGATGCCTCAGTCATCTATCAAAGCTTTAACAGAGCAACATCATAACAAAAAAGCGCTTCTATATGCGCATTGACCGTGTCAGGTACTTGTGCAACCAGATGCTGCATCGTCTTGGAATCAATCAGGGCATTTAGTCTTCTTGGTTCGTCTTGAAAGTCCTACCATAATAATCCGTCCTCACAGTAAATAAGTCTAAGCTTTTATAATGTGGACCGAATAAAGTGACTGGATACGTTGGCGCTGCCGTAGCCATTTGCTTATTGAAAGCGCGACTCCAGATCTCTGACCTTTGTTTAACAATTGAAGTCGTCGATCACAAACTGTATGTAGGTACAAATCCTGACACCAACACTTGATAAGTTTTTCATGGTAGATATTCTACAGCCACTGGATAATAGGTTTACTCTAAGCAGTGATCAATCGACAATGTAGTGCTTTTGTATCCAATCCCTAGTAGTATATACTACAAAAATCAAAGTACGACATTGCAAAGACAAGAACGAACAGAGCCTGAAGTAAGCAAACTGGAACAGCGAGCGACATAAACACCATTCGCTTACCGGATGCAGTCTTTTCCATCTAGCTAAGTAACCATTGTGTTCGTCAGTTAGTCCATTCAACCATTTTTATCATAAAGTTGTCAAGGCAAGCCTAGTTTGAATTCAGCCTTGTGTGTATGAACCTAATTCACGAGCTTCCATTAGCTTTGCCACATATTCCACTTAGCGTTCGCCAATTGAGCCGTTGGCCCAATTCTATGGATACGCTGCAATAAGACTCAATTTGACTTATTTACACATCGCCGCGACGATAGAGGACACTAAGCTTGCCAATTATTACTAATTGAGTAATTGCTATGCTAATAGATTAATTCGTAGAGTATTATGCCTAGGAGCTTCTTTTTAAAACTAAATCTGCGATTTGTTTTATCGACTCAGCTTTTTTGAGATTTTAAGCTTCTTATTTTGATTTCAATCTGCTAGACTATTATTTCTGTTCACTTGTTCCTTTTCAGTTTTGTTCCTTTTCTGTTTCAAAAAGTATTAAACTCGACTGCGCTTATATCCATAAATTGGGCATTTCGTCAATGCATACATGCCAGAAATTTCACGCAAATCTTCGCTTGTTTCCTTTGGCATATTCTTGACACGAATACTCTCATCTTAACTATATAGGATATTTGCGCAAATCATGCATATGTCGGGGGTTTTGCACTTCGTCAATGCATACCTGCCAGAAAGTAAAGCACAACTTTGTCTGCGATTTGGACATAATTGTACACGAACACTCTGAGTTCAACATGCAACTTTGAATCTTTGCAGCAGCAACGTGTAGGGACCTAATTATTGTGTGCGCGTTTGCCACGTCTATAAAAAGAAATTGATCCACCAATAACCCGGGAGTTTACAATTCACGACCACAGTAACGTTTTGCGTCTCTGGCAATTTATCTCCAAGTCACTTGTCGGCTTGACTTTGTGGCTGGCACATTTTCATCGTTTTTACTCTCGTTCTGGTCTCAGCCTGTCTAGCTTACTAATAGAAATGTAATAATAATTTTGGAATACATGTACCTAGTATAACGCAACTCTTGCCGTTACGCGTCCCTTTTGAAAGCAATGCCAGTCGAGGCACTGGCACTTTGAGTGCTGAGAAAAGAGAAAAAGTATGGGATTGCGGTCCACATGAAGCGCCGCCATTTCGTGCCTTTGTGGAGTGTTCCAAATTAAGAGTGCAAAGGCTAGGAGTTGAACTTGCGCGTTCAGCATGGTAAAAAATGGGCTGGGCAATCCTCTGAAATAAATATTGTAGCGCCAAGCGCTTATCCTAAGAAATTAACTTCTAGAAATGCGTCGAGATAGAAGAGGAACATACGGACCATCTGATCAGTATCAAGTTTGACGTGCGACAGATTTTTTTTACTTGTCCTGCTACCACCTCATTGTCCAAATTTTTCAATTACAAACCAAGAAGACGTACAATAATTATTGACGCCTACCATGTCAGACGTCGTCGAGCCGTCCTTCTTTCCAACGCCATTGGAAATTGTGAATGGCATTCGCTGGGTCAAGGAGCATCCGATCGTGGTCACCGTGGCGGCGGCTGCTGCTACGGCCGCAAGTGTACTTACGTATTTCAAGACCGCAACTGAGGACGAGTGTACCTTTGCGAGAGCAATCCTCAGTCCCACAAAGAAGCCACTCGATGATTCGTGCAGTAGCACAGAGAGCAATTCGTCTACTTCATCGAGAGACCGGACAATGAGTCTTGGTAACCTAAGTGTACGTACTTGTTGAAGGGTACAAGTTGGGAAGTGCAAATTTTAGTAACATTTGCTTTTTGTTGCGTAGGTGGAAGAATATGAAGTGGAAAAGAAGACAGAGGAGGACGCAAGAGACGCGTGTGAGGGTATCGATTACCGGGGGTCTACCGAATGGGACTCGCTATCTCCCCAGTGGGGATGGTATGTCTCTACGACACCGCCAGAGGAATATTACCAGGAAGCACTGTAATTTATTGCGCAATGAGTGACGTAAGGTTTTGATTTAATGCACTAATAGCGTTGTGGCGGACTCTCTGATTTGAAGAGCTGCTACAATAGACCATTTCAATGCCGGCTAGAGGACGCGATGGTGTGCTTAAAAGGTGTGGCGTCTACCGCACATAACTCTGTATTTTTACTAATATATTAAGCAGCGCGTGGTCATTGTCACTGCGTTTTTATCCTTTTCCCTTTTTATAATAGCCACCTCGAAGTAAAATCCTCGCGGGAAGAAATTGTGGCAACATCCACTATTTACAGTACGTCCGCGTACAGTTATCGTCAAACCAATTTGAAGGCCCTAAATTTTAATGTGCAACACGGCGACCGGTACAAGATTCACCATTTGCAAAGTTGTCACTCGTACAGACGCGACGGGGTCGAGACGGCAATGTCGTATTCCCTGCTGCCGTCTCGAGCACTCGTTGCACGCCCTCTGCGCTCAAAAAGTTGTCTTCCAGACCAAGAAAGCGTAGTTTCTTGCACGTCGAGTCTCCCAATAGCTGTTGCAACTCGTTTACGCAATTGTCCGTGACAAGGTTGCCACCTAAACACAACACTTGGAGCAACAATTTCGAATGTTGCGACAAGGTTGATAAAATCGCACGCATTCCGGTTTCTCCAATAAAATTGCGTCGTAAATCCAGTCGAAGAAGACGCGAAGCAACTTCCGACTGCAAAAATCGTGCCACTTCCGTGGCTCCAAGATCCGCAAGACTGTTGCCAGCCAGTAAAATATCCTTTATCAAGGGGCAACAGTTTGATGCCAATGCGTTGCAGAGGGCACAGAGGGCGTTGCGACTCATCGTATTGACAAACACAGAGATGAGCTGAAGCTTTGTGAGGCTGGGAAAGACGCCAGCGCTTAGTGCGTGCGCCAGAGCAAGTATGGCCCTCTCGCCATCATTTGCCTGAGTTGACGGGAGATCTGCACAGCTCCAGGCGTAAAGGGGCGTAGTTGCCGAGCTTACATTAACTTCGGAAGCCATGACGCCACTTTTGTGCACAAGCAATTGCTGAATGTTGGTCATTTGCATTAGCGACGAAGTGCAAGTTAACCCATGGAGTAGTTGCGTCACTTCAACGGCTAATGTCAGTGCGCATTTTGGCAAAAACAGCGCTGCAAACCGGTTTAGTACTCGGTGTTGCATGAGTTCCTTGCCATCGAGGTAGGCAAAAATTAGACGTGTGCAATCTTCCCCAATGGATGGGAAAAGACCACTTGCGATAGCTCGACGACGTTTCATTGCTCTCTGTCCTTGCACCAAGTCACATGTCACAGAGTGGCGTTTGCGGTGGTGTATGTTTTCATTGGCAAAGGCTTCGTGGATACTGGAGGCCACAAGACTTTGCAGTCGACGTTGAAAAGTGGCCAAATTGCAATATTCCACGAGGGATCCAGCACGTGAGTACAGTGCTATTTCAATATGTTTGGCCAATAGCACGGCGCGGTCGGCGTTCCTGTCGGACTTGTATGAATTCTGCGAGAGCTGTAGGATGCGCTGGACCATCAATCGGCGCTCAGGTAAGTGGCTAGTACATTGCCAGGGCACTTGATCGGGTTGCATCGTTTGCAACTTGTTGCCGTACACACTTGCGTGTTTGGTGTGGCATGCCGCTGCTTCTGTGGCAGGTGGACGAGAAGGTGGCAACACTTGCATGATTCTTGGTGGCAGGTGGCAGGTAGACTCGGAAATGACCTTTGAAAAAAAAAGCAAATTTTACAACTTGACCGCATTCTACCCCCTTCTTTGCGTACCATGGTAATAGGCACCTAGCCCTAACAACTTGTGGCCAAATCCCTTGCTCTTTATCCATGTGCGATCTTTCTTGAGGCACAATAGTCTATGGGCAATATATTGCAACACGTTTGGCTCGTTTTTTCGCGATGCACTTTGAGGGCTGGACAGGTCTTTGGTAATAGCAAACTCACATTCGTACACCCATCAATGTTAAAGCGAGGATTGTTGAATACGATCGCCTTTCGGTGTGATTGCGGCAAGCGCAGAAGCCATCGCGAGAGTCCCACTCCAGTTTTACTTGCCGTTTGACTTTAAAGGCAATTACTTGAATAGAGTATGCGTAATTTTAAACAAAATTTGCGGTCGGCTGCGTGCATGGTCACCTCGACGCGACAAGCGAATGCGTGCCCTGTTCTGTCACACGTAAAGGTTGCTGAGTATATGGACGGTCAATCCGATTCTACATTAACAACTTCACACTCTGTAACCGTGCGTTATAGAAATTGGCTGTAATGTTCGAGAGAGAAACCGTTCTCTGTTTTCGAGGCGTGTCTTTCTAGAGCGACTTTATCGCCCATCAACACCCTATAGGGCTGTATTGGTATACACAATACCTAAACTGTATTTGGTAAAAAGCCAGCATTAAAAGTGTGGAATCGAATAGAGTCTACCTTGATTACACTTTAGGGTCCCTTAGTTTTGCTCGAATGTGACTAGCCGTGAAACTCCATTGTCGAACGGCGAAGACTGCATTTATGACGAAAGAGTGTGGTAATGACCAAAATTGGGTGGTGTCTGTCTAAAAGCGACAAAACGGCTCATTTCGCCATATCGAAAGAGTTTTCGTCACGTCTTGATTTGCCGCTCGAAGTTTGAACCATAAAAAAATAGACGACCCGACAATGGCCGGTAAAGGAGCGCTAGACCGACCCTGTTGTGTCGGCGCGACCGACTCGATTGGCGCTTGTGTTAGGATTGCTGGTACACGTAAAATATACATTGCTAACGTGAGGTTTACTTGACGCTGTAGTGGCGCATTTGAAGCTCTGCGTCTTCGAATTATGCCAGTTTGAACCCTCAACTGTTATGAAGGCAATATATTGTCCGTTGATAAGAAAGGTGAACATTTCTATAAAAGGTTTTGACGAGCATGTTCGAAAGTGTCTTTATATCTATTCAAAAGAATGGATTAAAAAGTTGAGGTCGAAAGTTGAGGTCGAGTGTATAGTTATCGTAAAGTGACCGACACTGATCAATAATTTATCGACCAATGCGCATCAATTATCACGGTCAAAATGGTCGTTATCAAATTTTGCACCTTCCAGAATAAGCGTGTGGCTTTGCACTCAATAATGTTAGTCTGTATTTTACGCTGACCATCATCCAAGAAAGCAACTCATACAAAGACACTATGCTTACAGAAGGCATCTTGCATATGTGCGTCGCGAAGATAGAGCCTCCATCGAGAAAGATTATCCCCATAACAAAGCAACTTATACATGCTGTGCTTATTATACATTTATGGTGGTCGGTCCGGATAGAAACGCCTGGCTGCAAACGGCTCTAATCGTGACCTGATCTATAAAGTATTGTAGTGCAAAAACCGCCTTTCCAGTGGCTGAGACATATAATTAAACAAAATGGCTGAGCTGTAAATACAGGCCGGACATTGGCTGATGTCAGCTAAGCTTTCTATACACGTCACCACGACGGTAGAGGACGCTCCGCGAACGACGTTACGGTTAGAAGCTAATTCATTATTGGTTAGAGTCGGTGATTTTCACCATGCCTTAATTAGGCTAGCTATTTTGGGGGCTCAAACTAGTCATGATACTGTAAGGATGAAAAACTGGATCTCATTTTTACAGCGTGAAATAATGAAATGTGCTCAAGTTAGTTAAGAAATTCCTGCTAAAACAGTCACTAATCTTTATTACCATATCGATCAACATTGGACTTTCGATGCGATACTGGCCTTCAATCAAAGCACAACAGTGCCTAGTTTCCTGACAGCAGAATAGTTATCGGAACATCTGAATTTATGAAGCCGCAAGACCTAGAAGGATCATAAGCTCTTTCTTAGCTTGGATTTAAATGAAGACGCCACTTTTGCAATATGCGCTGATATTCGCAGTGATGGTGTTATTGTGGTTGAGACTTATTACTTGTTACTGTGATAAAGTGTCGTGTCACGAGGCGATGGCGATTGACATGAGTACAATGTGAGCTCGTTGATGCACTCTTTGCTATAGTGCGCTAGCCAACATCCCTGGACTCCCCGTTGACTTATTGTGTCTAAAGCCCGAGCGGAAAAAGGCAATTAGTTCAGGCTGATAATAGGCTAGAGAGTGCGATGATTGCTGCACGAGAATTAATTTCGAGGAAGGACGTGTCGTTGAGCAACAAATCCCAGTGACCTAAAACACATTACTTTATTTTATATTTTTTTTACTACCAAAGTTGAAAAACGGAAATACCGCTTTACTTGATGCTACCAAAACATCCTAGTGCTTGCTCTTGCCAGCAGCACTCCATGTTTTTCTCAATTAATTGGCTCAGACGCATGGTCATTTACAAATTTTACTCGTACCCACAGGCGCATTTGTGAATGTTGGCAAAAGTTTGTTGGCTCTCTTGACCTCAGAGAACTTTCCGAGGCGGATTAAGATGGACATTCAATGCTGACGCTTTAGACAAGTTTACTGCAAAAGTACCGACGAAGAATCGTAGCGGGTTAATGAAAATTGTCAACCGACAATTGAATGTTGCTGGAGCCGTTGCTAATCCTTTCGGCATCACTAGTCACTCCTATAGCATGTCGCCAGGAAATGTGCTCTATGCCTTTTCGAGCAAGAAAATATCAATGAGCTCACATTGCCCTCATGGCAGGGGCTATTGACTAGTAACATAGTAACTGGATGATGTACCGGATTGTAGTGATTCTAAAGGATGTCTGGGCTCAAACTCAGCATACGCTGTCTATAAGGAATGCTGAAGACATTTTCGTGGTATCTTGATTGAATATATCGTCTTCGGCAGCACGGCCTCTGCAATTTTTAAGGCTTTCGCCTCAGTCAAAAATTGAGCTGTCAGGGTACTTCGAGGTTCAGTTACTGTAATATATTTGGCTGCGTCTTCATTTGGAGCGCACCAATTGTGACACAACGTTGTCAATATTTCCCTCTTTTGTCAAGTAAGGGTCGTTCGAACAATAGTACGATTTGTCGAAATTGTTGGAATTGATGTCGATCGAAGTTTGAGCTATTTTAACCGATTCCTTGAGCCCATCCAGCGTGCTGTAGACGTTTGCTTAGAAAACGCGTGACTTCCGGTGTATGACCCTCACTCGTTACACAAAAGCGATGTGAACTACGGAATGCTATTTGTCTAAATTTAGCATTTACTAAAAGTCTTAATAAATGGACTCTATGAAAGTCTTATCATTTCCAAGTTTGAGCAAAATTTGTTTTGATTCATGGATAAAATTCTGTCTCCCAACTACTATCTAGCATTGCAATATGCATAAGCAATGATTACTAAGCCATATACTGCTTTTACTGCCTTCTTATCGATGTTCAAAATATCATTTAAAGTACAAGTAGCAACAACTAGTGCAATGTACACTATAAAGCGGATCATTGTTATTGTGACTGATGCATGCGGAACTAGTCGTCGTTTAACGGCCCACCGTACTCACGCAAATATAAGTGGACGCTTGTGTCATGAAATTATTGCTGAATTTTTACCCTACGATGCACTGGTTGCGGACGGTGAAGAAGGTACTTGACCTGAGACCACTGCAGCACGTGAATTTTGCGGCAACTTTATTTTGTGGTGCAGACTTTGAGCTGCGGCGCAAGTCACAGCAGTGTTGCTTGTTTGACAAAACGCTCAAATGGAGCTTTGGCTGGTATGAAAGAACCTTGAATAATGTGTGTCACACTAGTTGACGCTGCAAAACTGTTCGACAAGATTTAATATATAACGTAGTGAAATATACTGAGGACCTAGAAAACTGCAGTGGAGACTGATAGAGCTTAGCTCATATTGTGAAGTACAGAATTAAATAGAGTTTGGACAGTAAGACTACTACCAACTTTTGAATGGCAACCTGCGGCTCATATTACCTCTACAGATGGATCGAAGGTCATATGCTCTTCCTTTGAGCAGACAGCTATGGCAGCCTTGCTGCGATGTGCAAATACTCCCGATCATATCGGAAACTTGCTAGTATTACACAGAAGCGCAGCCTATTCAGGTAGAATGTTGCACGTATAGTGTGGCACAAGTCGAGTAATTTTACGAACATTAATAGAAGGCAGGAACTAATATAGAGCAGTACATATTTTAAAAACAACAATTTTCATGCTAGATTGAAATTGTATGTTTTTCACTTCAAGTAAATCTGCACTTGAAACTTTATATGTAAGAAAGAAGCAGTTTTATCGTACGCTTATCATTTTTAAAACTGCTTGAATAAGCTACAAGTCTAGCTAGCCCCACGATGGTGCAACATCTTGTTGCGCAAGGATCCGACGAGATTGTTGTGCATCACAATGCGTTCTTCGGCTAAGAAATGGTTCAGCTAGATTGTCTTCAGCCAAAAATTACTAGGTCGATCCTGATGGTGACGCAAGGTCCAAAGCGGATGCCCCGTTTAAACCAAAACCACTTATAGTGAGCGTGGAAGCCGTTTTAGAAAATAAAAGATAATGGTCTGCTTTGGGGTCAAAGAGGTAGTGATGACCAAGATGTTTGCCTGCTGCGGAGCAATAGAATGTGGATTTGGCTGTGTGAAGCCTCGACGCAAATGCGTGCTAACGAGCGAATTTTAAGGCGGTGTTAGGCAAGCTAAAGCATCATCGGATGCAAGTATTTTCGCAGCCCGAGTATATACATCGTATTCAGTCACACCTGCTTCCACACTGCCAGGGTAAAAAGATGCTACGAGTTTTCTGGTCTGGACTACCAGTAGCCTACTTATAGATGAGGTTGCAATTACTATTGATGAATGGACAGTGTATGGGTGCGATTTGAAAGGCAGTTTTCCATACACGGTAGAAAGTCTTTTATAGTAGCCGCGAAAGCGGCCTTAAAAATGCCGACTTCAATGTTCAGAAAATAAAAGTAGGGGTAGATTCACAGAGCTAGGACTCGTCAGATGGTCCAGACTGCATGGATTCGGCTATGCTTTGAGGAGGAAGTAGATACACATACTCTAATCGATTTAAGTTTCATTTGTAATGAATCCTAACATTTGTGGCTACAGTTCTAGCTACGCCACGGAATCCAAAATTTAAAAGCCAAAACATCACGGCAAATCAGTCGTGAGGTATGCTGCAGAGAAACAAACACACCTTATAGGCAGAAAGTGACCAGATGAGAAAACTCAACTCTGTCAAGTTTAATAAAGTGATTAAAGGTCGACTGATCATAGAGCGTGTTGATCGAGCCCACTAGCCTGGCTTGCTAATTGCTAACAAAGGCGTAGAAGATTTCAATAATGTCGACCTCGGGGCGTCAGGCAATCAGGCTCAGAGTTTCAATATCAGAGAAGCCAGCCGTTAACTGTGTCTCTACAAGTGACAACGTTATTATTTAATCGACAAGAACGAACGTCACTGCAGCTAGGAGCCTGCTCGATATAGATTTGAAGTTTTTAGACTTTTAAGGGGTCAGATGCTGTTTAGTCGTAGACCTGGATGTGAATCTTGACATCAACGTGGGTACGGTGTGGCAGAGTGCCACAACTTTTGAGCTGATTGGAGGTAAAATTCCTCAAGTGCATCCCAATTTCCTGGTAATGCATCTTAAGCTGGTCTTGAGCTTACCGCTGCTAAAAAGCATATACGTTATTGGTTCAGACACTGGACTGGATACGCTAACGTGTTACACATTGGAATGTCAGTAAAAGACATTAATGGCGTCAAAAACAGAGTCTCACACTATGGATAGGACCATATCACTTTGCGTGAAGTGCACGAAACTAACGAGTTATTCTTTTCAGACACAAAGCTTGCTATATGGATCAAGTTTCGTGGTTGGCATTGAGGGATTGCTTTAAAGGCGAGACGCTTTCAGTGCACGTGGAGTGTTACGTAGTCCACTGAGCGGCACTTGTAAAACAGAACACTTACTGCATGGAATAAGGGATATGGTGTATCGTAAAATAAATAGAACGATGAGATTTACCGCTGCGTGTGAAGTGGTTTTTCAGTGCTAATGTATGATACATTTGCTGCATGTCATGAACGATGTAGTTGGCTTTTAGCCAAGGCCTTATGTTCAAGAACCTGCATGCACGTGAAGTGGTGCAATTTTTGCCAAGCAATTGGCGGCCTAAGCATATCATGCATTGTGTTGTTGGCTGTAGTAGTTTAATCGCCAAGAGCGAGACTTTGAGATGCATGTGAAAATGCACATAATTTATTGATCAAAGCTCGTCGTGAATAGCATTAGCTGTATATTGGGCGTGATATAGTCGGCCTGAAGACGAAAGCTGCCCTTCTATTGCAAGTATAGTGGAATATTAAGCATGAGCTCTAATAAGCACATCTTTTTTTATGTATATCGATGCAGGATTTATTACGTACAAGCACATTAATGTCGACACGACTATTTTAGTAAGGCTGGCGTCGCCATTGCTTAAGAACATGAATTCAAATCTCTGACTTTTGCTTTAAGTAATCGATCGCTATAAGTCTGAATCTAACAATTACTATTACGTTTCGAACAAAAATTTAATGTAGCTTATATACTTCAAATGAGACTCGACATAATTTATGTTCATTTACGAAACTCTGGCAAACATCCTGTGATTACTATCTAGCGTACTAATAAATACAATAAGAATTAAGTAATAATCACAAGACCATATACTGCGTTTCTATTAGCTCCTCAGTTTTAAGTACTGTCTTTTCATAGCATGTGTCACACAACATGGCACTTATAGCTTGCTTGAGCTCCCTTACGACCCAATCCATGCGAACCCGGAAGCGTTGACGCTGTATCATCTGCAGGTAGAGCGATAAATGTCCGTTGTCAGAGCCTGATTGTTAACAAAAAAGATGCAATATCTGACTTAAGGGGCGCGATTTTATCGACTTGCTTGCGAAGGGATGCTCAAGACTCGACGACTAACTGAATAAGACTTCAATTTATCGGCGCGCGAAACTCAGTGCATGTTTTGGTAAAAACAGTCGAAATAAATTGTCCGCTTTCTTCTTCGCCAATACGTGTTCAGACAACGAAATCGAGACGAAGAGTACTCAGAACGCCGTATATACTTGAGATATTGTCCTCTAATTTGTCTCAGATACTGAAAAGAGGGTCCTTCATCTTGTTAATACTCTTCTCATTCTTTTCTGGCAGAAGAAGTCGTTTGTGAAGTTAAGGAAATATTTTCTCCCTGAGAGCTCCTGAGAGCTCGGAGCACTTCAGTAAGATTCTCCTGACTTAGCAGACAATATTATATATGGTGGTCCGCGCCTTCATCAGAACTGTACTTTGCTCCAATAGAGCTAAATGAGAGCTCATGTCGGATGAAATTTTCAAAGAGCGTGATGCCGCGGACCATAGATGGAACGGCAAAAGTGCTCCGGCAACTGATGACAAGTCGCAAGCCCACCGAAAGAGCCATTCCACTTGCGCATCGGCTTCACTTGAGCTGTCGAGAAGTGCGAGTAGCTTTCACGATATCGTGTATTTTCGTATCTAGCGTTCAAAAGGCCTTTCGCCAATTAAGTATCACTGATACGATTTAAAGAGCCAGCACCGATCCTAAGCTCTTTGTAAGTAGCCAAACGACGCATGAAAAGCTTTCTACAAAACAAACTTTTGAAATACAAGGCTGCGTGTAGCTCATGCTGAGCGATCGCCGTGACAGAATATTCATGGCCATTGAAATCGATGGTCTCTACGTGATCCTTCGGGCGATCGTGGCCTACGAATCTATAGTTTGACTGTGAACAGGACTAAGCGATATTTTCTTTATTCTTACTGAATTTCGTGCTCTCGTGCCTCATTGAGGTAATCGACTATGAGCTTTGGGTCGCCTGACAAACATTTCAGATCGTTGAGCGGCGTGTACGCTGTCGTTTGCAAACACGGGTGTGCCACGCACTAGTTGCAAATATATAGGTCAAGTGAGCGCGGCATATGCAGGGTGGTCTTTTAACAAGTTGGCTTGGTGGCGCGTCTCGCAAGTTTATAAACTTAGCTCGGGCTTTGTTGAGGGGAGAATTAACCATGTGATGCTGATGCTGACCGGTCGTAGTCGATAAAATAGCTTGTATCTTGCTTGCAATTATAATGAGGTGACCGACGCTCGCGGCGCGAGTGTGCTCTGCGTACGATGGATGTGCCATCCCATGGCATAGCGTACTCACACTATTATGCCGCGTTAGAGTATTTGGCAGTGTGAAAACAAGTCTTGTTTTGAGGTGGTAGACTTAAACGATCTTCTACGGGTAACTTCGGCTAAGCTAGGGTTTGTGTTCTAAAATGATCTTCGAACCGTACATTGTTGGTTGTGCAGGCTTCTAAAGCCGGTACAAGGTGTAAAAGAAATGGGAAATTTGACTTTTATATACCTAACAAACCCAAAGTGTTTATAAAAGAGATCGGAACGAGATAACACGAATTCCATTGTGTCATATTTGTTAATGGCATTCAGTAAAGCTAGCGATTTCCTGACTCTGTGGGCGCGATTTCTGCGAGCGACACTTTGAAGCCCATTGGCGGGATGAAAGCCCCCTTGATCGACAAGGCACAAGTCATGTGCTCTACTTTTCCGCATCCAAAGGAGCAAATGCTCTTTGCTTCAGCGGTTCAATACATTGTGGCCAGTGTGCCTTCAATATCCTTTCACGGCGTTCCGAAAAAAAAAGCCTGTCTATGGCTGTAGCCCTTTCAAACACAAATAAAAACCGCCACTTTCGTCGCCGTTTTATCACCTTAAAAAGCTGAATGTGAGACATGTCTACCCCCACACCGATCATGAATGTAGTTACCTTGACTTGCTCGGGAAGTGACGCCTCCGTGGTGAATAATATCAACTTTCTAAAGTAATTGGTATGCTCTTTATTTTGGTGCTCACATTTTTTTGCAAGTAAGGAGGCGTAAGCGTTGGAAAAAATCAAAGGTCGCCGAAATTTTTTCCAACGATCCCTTCATGTCTTTCCAAGTCACATCAAATAGAGTACTCCCGGCCTTATAGGTAAAAGAGTGTTTGTGCCGCGCGCTCTTGATCATCTGAGACTATGGTCGTTTTTTAGCCATCTCCTTTCATTCATTCTTAGCTTCACTACAAAGGTGAGAGCCTTACGTTCCACCAGATTAAACCCTGCTACCACCGCGGCTACCGGAGCCTGTGCTGGCCTGATACGCATAGTATAACTTGAGGTCTTTAGGAGCCGTGAAGCGTTTCAGCTACTTAATGGCACGAAGGGTTGCAGACGAAGCCTTCTCCTTACACTCATAGCAGCCAGAAAAGCTTCTGAGCAGTGCGATCTGTGCAACAGACTGATCAAAAAGTTACTTTGATCCCTTTCGTACTCTTTGCTTGGCTTATGCTAACAATCAAGCTGCGCGGGCATATGATTGACTACTACGTACTACTAGGTCTGAGGAGGTCACGCACAAAGGCAGCTTGCAGAAAACTATGCGATTAGTCAGTCAACAACTGTTTACGACCTCAGCCCTTAATAAACGAGTCATGACTCTCGTTCCTACCTTTCATTCTTCAGAAGCGACTGATGCAAATAAACGAATCTAGGTAGATCAGATCAAAGACCATTCTTTCTAGACCTCCACACATTATCTGGCCCTATTTCTACCAATCTCACATTGGCCTTTTACAGTGGGTCGCTACTGTATTTCGCCATAAAGCGTCGATAGTTTCGAAAACTTCGTCCCTCATTAAGTGCACAACGTACGCCGTGTTGTGCCTGGAACCGGCACCGTCTCTTCTGCCGCAGCTGCGTAGCTTCCACCACTGTCCGTACGGTCGTACGAAAGTCTTCACAAGCGCAACGAACGGATGCGACGGCATCAATTCTAGCAGGTCCCTCCCTTCATTTCAATGAGTTTCGACTGTACCCTTCGTTCCATACTTAAAGGCAGTCAAGCGTGCGAGGGCTACAGTACGCTCGCACCTGTCGCCACAATGGCCACTCGCCAGGGGTCACAAACCTATTTGCCATCATCCGTCCTCGTACCTTTAGTATCACGGCGGACCCAGCAATGGCCACCATCGCGCCAATGTTTCTAAGTGTCGACGATATGCTCATGGGGGAGATTCTCATGTCACTCAAGCAAGAGAGCCCCGCCACGCTCAGTGCGCCCACGTCCGAGCCACTAATGCCTCGCTATTGCACCAAAAGGACTGGTCTGTCGGTCGACGTGGCGCCACCTTCGTCCTCGGGCGTCTTGAGCCTCGACGCCTTTCAGTCTGTCAGCCCCTTGGCCTACAAGGGCCCGTGGCCTTCGAGTCCCGCAATTGAACCCTCTTCCCCCGCCACGACCGTCACTCCACGAGGTAGTACCAAACGGTACGGTCCCGTGGTCCAGCTCGAAGACTTGCGCGAGTGTTTCAACATGCCCATTGCTGCCGTTGCACGCAAGTTTGGCATTTGCGCCACGCTGTTGAAAAAGATTTGCCGCCGCCATGGGATCCAGCGGTGGCCACACCGTCAAATTCGCAGTTTGCAAAAGAGTATCGAGATGTTGCGCGAGTCGTTGCGCGTGGCCAAGGGGACGAACAAGGACTACATTGCCAACAAGATTGCCGCGTTTGAGTACACGCTCAAGTGTATCATGCACGATCCCAACACGGCCGCCAAGGGCATTTCAGCTGGCCAATTGGCGTCGCCGGCCACGGAAGAAATGATCAAGCGCGAGACTCGGGCCAAGAACCGCAAGAAAGCCGCGGCGCGCACGTCCTTGTCTGACCACGAAGAGGCTGCGACAGCAAGGGTTGCATCCTGTCAGGTCGAGCCCTCGACGCAGGAGTGGACACATCGTCAAGCGACGGGACCGTCTGTCGAGCGTCTCAACACGCGCCGAGCAAGCGTGCCCATGTCGTTGCACTCCATTCTGTGCTAAAGCGTGTAGAGGTGAGCTTCATGTTGTAATGTAGCGTTGTGTAGGTCTCTGAAAGTAAAAATACCACAAGGTGCGAAATTGGCACAAATATAAACACGCAATTACGTGGGTTTTATCGAATGCTGGGCTTTTTGGAAGCGCCTCGAAGACTTTTTAAGGTCCAATTTAGGATGCTGCGTTTGAGATTAGTCGCATCCTGTTATCATGATGAGTCGATGGCTATTGTTGGCAAAGCACCTATGACGACCATGGTGTGTATATAAATACGCCGTGGGGTCTCCCCCCACTACTTGCCTTGGTGGTGGAAAGGCAGCGCGCAATGTGCGGCAAAGAGAACGACCAGTTGAGCACGCTTTGGTACGTGGGTGTGCTCTTGACACTCGTCGGGTCTATCTGCACGAACATGGGCGTCAACTTACAGAAATTCTCCTTCATGCGCGAAGCCAAGACGCGCAACGTGGGCGCCAAGCGCGGGTACTTTCGCCAGCCCTTGTGGGTGATTGGGTTACTCCTCGTGGTCAGTGGCAGTATCCTTGATTTTGTGGCGCTAGGCTTCTTGCCCCAGTCGCTCGCTACACCAGTAGGTGGATCCACCATGGTGGCCAACGTTGTGTTTGCGTCCCTTTTTCTCAAGGAGAAATTCACCAAGTCGGATGCCATTGGGACGGCCCTTATTTTACTTGGCATCATTATCGTTGCGACGTTTGCGGTAAAACAAAGTGCCTGTTACACGATTCACGAACTCGTGGCCCTGTATCAAGAACCGCTCTTTGTCGTGTACGCCACGGTCATTTGCATCGCGTGCTGCGTGCTCTTTCTACTTGTGCGCACGATGGAGCATACACTCAAGCAGAAAGGAAGGACGTCGTGGGAATACCAACGGTTTCGAAAATTCCATCCTGTGACATACCCGGCATTATCGGGTATCTTTGGGGCGCAATCGATTTTGTTTGCAAAATCGACGGCCGAACTGATGAAGACCACGCTGGAAGGGGACAATCAATTTTTGGCCCTTGGCCCGTATGCCATCTCGCTCTGTATGTTGACGTGCGTCTTTCTGCAAATCCATTGGCTTGCCCATGGGTTGCAAATTTTCGATGCCGTGTTTGTGGTCCCCGTCTTTCAATGTTTTTTCATCTCGATTTCCATTTTGGGCGGGGGGGTCTATTTTAAAGAATTTGCCAACATGCCGCATTTTGCACTTGGTATGTTTTCACTTGGTGCGATTGCTATCATTGGTGGCGTCGTGAAACTCGCCCATCGCGACATGCATAAGCTCAGTCCATTGAGGAGACTGCGCGCGGCCACGAGCATGCTTGTTTTTATATCTCGCAGTCAAAAGGCGCGGAAGGGGAGGACGTGCAGTCTACACGAAAACGAGAAGAAATCCGGTTTGTGCACCAAAAAGACCATGACGCAAGCTTTATTGAAAGCACAATCGACCTCAATGCTTTCAATACAGCGCTCGACGGCATCAGTGGTTCCTGTTGGTCCCGAAGAAGCTCTCGATGCGACAACGCCGGCCGTCGTCATTTCTGACCTAGTGTTGCCAGTCCAAGGAGATTAAAATTTTGAAGTAGATGCATCTCCGTATTTGTCCTTGTCCTAAATCGATCTTTTTGCAAAAATGTCTGGTCTGTATTAAGTGGTGCCAAAATGCGGTCACTCGTTTAGGAAGGCTTTTAGGATGCCTTCGATAAGTTCGGCTTCAGGCTCGCGGTCGGTGGCAGGAAACTCGAATGTAGAACCAGTAATAAGCTCGTACAAAAGTATATAGCGACGGGAAAGCTCTGTCACGAGCTCCTTTGGAGCGTCAGGAAGGATAGCGTCGTTGTACGGATCGCAGTGCTCTTTGAACCAAAGACGAAGAAATTCCTTGTCGATATTCTCGGGTGCTTTTCCTTGGGCCATGCGTTCGTCGTACGAGTCGGCAAGCCAGTAGCGACTAGAGTCGGGCGTGTGAATCTCGTCAACAAGGACAATTTCACCCGTGGCCTCATTTAACCCGAATTCGTATTTTGTGTCGACGAGGATTAAGCCACGTCGGGCTGCCTCCTCCTGTCCAAACGCAAAGAGCTCCAAGGCCTTTGTCTCACAAAAGTCCCATTGCGCTTGGGTCATTCGGCCACTTTGCACGATTTCAGCCCCTGAAATTAATTCGTCGTGCTGAGCATCCTTGGTCGTCGGCGTCACGAGATTCTGCGGTAGTTTCTGGTGCTGGTGATAGCCATCTTGAAGCTTGTGGCCACAGAAAGCACGACTCCCGTTCTTGTAGTGCGTCCACATGCTCGTGCTCGTGGAACCTGTAATGTAGCCACGGACCACAAACTCGACGGAAAAGACCGTACACTTTGTACACAGCATGGCGGACGGATGCGGTACGCTCAGTAGGTGATTGGCCACAATGTGCTTGGTGTGGTTGAACCACCAGACGCTCGTGAGCGTTAAAACACGACTTTTGAAAGGGACGGAAGTCAGCGCGCGGTCGAATGCGGATTGACGGTCCGTGGCGACGAGCAGCACGCGGCAGTCCTCAAACACATACACGTCGCGGACTTTTCCTTGAATGTGCTTGAAGACAGGAAGATATTTACTGAGCGCGTCCAGTGAAGTAGACGTTAGCGTCCGACCAGCGTCAATCTTTGGCAAATACGTCCGCGTGCGCTTCTCGGCTTCGGCCACGATGGGGCACATGATCACAATGTCGTGATTGGATCACACAGCGGCGTGAAATAGGACAATTGTTTGCACAGGTGCGAACGATATAATAGGCCAGATATTTATTAGAAAAAATATATGGTTTCTTAAAGATTTATTGTTATATAAAAGGTTGCACGTTTGTACCAGGTCAACACCTACACGAAAGTTAAGAAAATACGCGTCCAAGAAAATGAGCGTGTGCAACACTTTCATATTAGAGTTGAAGCGTCTGTGAAGATAGGCTACCTCGAATGACAAATATTAAAAAAAGGCCTAAGTACTTGCTGATGTTTTGTTCTCAAAGCCAGAGCACCAACGACAAGACTGGTGACGACGACACGGAGTAGATAAGCAATGATGCTCATGCAGTAGCTTGATTTGCACTAATGCAAAATGAGAACTGCACTGCGAGCATCGTTCCAGCCGGGAGCACTTCCAAATCAGTCGGAGCCTCATTCTGGGCGTAAGCACAGCTGATAACCGCGAGCAGCATAAAAAGCAGCGCGACAATAGGATGCTTCATCATCGTGAGTACAAGGCGCGTTTCTTCTTTCAAGTAACTTGTGTACTGATGCGCAAACCACTAAATGAGGCCGACTACGTCTTAGTTGGCAGCTCTTCATCAAATAATGTCATGCACTTCTTGCCTAGCTCACTGATTTTTCTTAGGGCTTTCTACGAGATACGAAGATAACTGCTGACGAAAGAAAATGCCGTTGAAGAGATCTGATAAAAATGATTCGGTTGCTGACGCTCCCAACATAATACTGCATTTGGTTCAACACGCAAAGATGAGAGGTGCAAATGACACGACGTTGAATTGTGACCTTAAATGGTGAAGAGATCAATTTGATCGCTCTTTCAGTGTACGGGAAGTCTTCAATGACATCTCTTTTAGGGAGGACCACCACCCCTCATATATTAGCTATATTAATTGGATTTGAAGGCCTCTGATTAGCCAGATCAAAATAATTTTAATTTGTTAAATAAATTCCAACCGTCGTCGCCATCCTTTCAAATTTGAACTCCCGCCAATTCTTGTTACCCTTTTGGCGATGAAACTTATTGATAAAGTAAACGCTGTGAATTTAGTGTAATGAACCGCAATGACTTCAGATTGGCATCCAGGTCAGGGTTGACGCTTCACATTATTAAGTTGCACAGCCCAAAATTGGCATCCAAGAAAGCGATTATTTTAACATGTCATTCCCCTCTGCCTCTGCTACAGCAATAATTTTTTTTCTTCAACGGCATTTTCTCTCGACAGCAGTTATCTTCGTATCTCGTAGAAAGCCCCAAGAAAAATCAGTGAGCTAGGCAAGAAGTGCATGACAGTATTTGATGAAGAGCTACCAACAAAGACTTATTCGGGCTCATTCGTTGCTTTGCGCATCAGTACACAAGTTCCTCGAGAAAAGAAACGCGCCTTGTACTCACGATGATGAAGCATTCGATTGTCGCACTGCTTTTTATGCTGCTCGCGGTTATCAGCTGTGCTTACGCCCAGAATGAGGCTCCGACTGATTTGGAAGAGCTCCCGGCTGGAACGGTGCTCGTAGGTGACGAGGAACCAATCCCTGAAACGAGCACAGAACACTTTGTTGGAGGTCACGGTCGATTCTTCCGTCATCGCTTTCGATTCCCGTATGCTGGTGGCTTTCGTTTTGGATGGCGCTACCCACTTGGCTACTGGAACACGGTCGGTCGTCCCATCCATGGTTCAAGCTGCTTATTTGGTCGTCCTATTGGAGGCTTTTTCTACTGCTAGACGGTTGCATAACAAGTTTCAGTAAAGGCAAGAGCTCATGATGAGAACAGTGCAGTTCTCATTTTGCATTAGTGCAAATCAATCTACTGCATGAGCATCATTGCTTTTCTTCACCGTGTCGTCGTCTCCTTTTTTAACACAACAAAAATATTTAATACAACAAAAAATTAATTCGTATGAAGTAAAACAAAAATGAAAGAAGATAAAAATTATTTCAACAAAATAATAAATAAGCGTACAAATACAACAGCGCTCGTTATTCCACCAGTCTTGTCGTTGGTGCAATGCATCCCTTGACTAATTTTCTTTGTACCGTAGCATACAATTCCAATAATCAAGCTTTCAGAACATTTTCGGATTGGCAAAAGTTGTGCCGGATTCTATTTCCGAAACCCTTGCTGCGTTCTTGCCAGATAGCAACTTCACAAGAGTCGGGACTGCTACTATTCTACAAAACATCAATAAGTGGTTAGCCCTCCTTTGCATTTGTCAGTCGCGGTAGCTAGTCTCCACAGACGCTTCAACTCGATTACGAAAATGTTGCTCACGCTCCATCTCTAGGACGCGAGATTGTTCTGAAGTTTTATGTGGGAGTACCAGCACAAGCCGTCGTTGTGCTACTTCGATTAATACAAATCTTGAAGATTATGTACTTTGTTTTGCCATGCAAATCCATGGCGACGAATCTTACTGGTATATATACATGGATTTTAGTCAGTTTTTCTATAAAATGCTCCTAAAACCAGTAATCCAAAGTCAACTCGACTTGACGGACGTGATGCTGCTTAATAGGTGCCAACAAAATGATCGACAATAAAAATATCTCAGATGCATGCGACACAAGCTTCGTTCAGTGCGATACTGCGCACAACTTCCGAGTCGTGAAGCCTGGTCATCTTTATGATTCTTACCGGCCTAGAACCTGCTGATAGTTCGAAAGCCCTATTATCAATGCCAAATTAAATCATTGCAAAGCCTGGTAGAAGAACGCAAATACGATCGCATCTCTTACGACCGATTGATCGCGTACATTCTTTGCACTGCGGTGGTAGATACAAATAGAAATGGAGATGGTTAATTGCAGATCGTGCGCTGCACAATTTTTAAAGTTTAATCTAACCACTACGGCACGACAACCACCTAAATAGTCATAAAATACACGTAAGACATGATTTTGTCACTTACTGAATAGCGCTTTTTTTACACTTCTGAATAGCCATTGCCAATTGCGAGAGAAGAAAACCTGGAGATGCCAGCCCGAAATCGTTGTGAGATTTGTAAAATAATCGAGTTCTGCAACCGTTGGGTATCAACTTAAACTGCCTCGGTTTTAAATACTGCTACAACTGTGCTGCAGAGCAAAGAAGGATTGGCCAGGACTTTAAAATGACGCTTCGCTTTGTAGGATAGTTTCGCGGATAATACAAATACAGCACTAGACGTGGTTTCTGCGGCATAAAAAAGCACGAGGACAGGTGTCAGCTGCGGTGGCAACGAAGTCATGTCGCTTGCGAGAGAAGCGCACCGCAATGCTATAGGTATTAGCAATTGTCGTGACTTTTCAAGCGTGGCAGATGCATCCATAATGTTTGCCACTATAATTTTCAGGTCTGTCAATGAACACTAATACATTGAGTTATCTCGGCAATTACAACAAAGAAATTGTTTTTTGGCATTGTAGCTTGTGTGGGAAATGCTCGTCTTCTCTCTCTTGGCGAGACTCTCTCTAAAGAGTTCTCCTACATTACAAGGGACGCAAAGAAGGACAAGACGGCTCATTCTGCATCACTCGCGAGCAAAATCTGATATATCGGCTTAAATTTGCTCACACTGGTGTAGGCAGCAGAGCATGAATCCTTCGCTGAAAAGAGCTGCTGGAGTTACACGTCGAACCGTCGAGCAGTAGCGATTTTAATCAGACGCTTAGTCGTCTAAACCCCTATTCTCGAAAGCCTAAATTAATTGATGGGCATTTCATATAACAATTCCAAAAAGATTTGGTCCGTCCTAGCGGTTAGGTATCAATTTTTGTATGGAATCAGGTGGTTTTTAAAGCGTTAGCTTGACGTCCTTTATGATGGATTTTACAGCTTACGCCGACGGTGTCCTTGCTGTTATGTACGGTTCATGAGTTGACTATTACTTAACGACACGCTTTTATGATAAGAGCACCACCTGCTTGACTTTTGTGGCTCTATGGTAATGGTCGTCTTTATTTGCGCGATTTTACGATCTTTAGCCATCGATAGTATAGATGATATCATAAAAGCCTTTTTACGCTTACTATCCTTGAATAGTAGCACTACCAAATATCGGAGGAGCAACAAGTCTGCATGACGCCGGACGGGGCTACTAACAAGGGCGGTTCGAACCAGGGATATCACCGCCACAAGGTGAGGTACTGACCACTATATTACACACGCCTGGAGAAGCAGGGTATCGATCCCTATACCTCTCGCATGCTAAGCTCAGTGGTAGAGCGTTCGGTTGCAGCTCAAATGGTCACTGGTTCAATCCCGGTCTCGCGCTTCGAGCTGACATTATGCCAACGGCAACGTCTACGGACGTGTCTAATTTCATTTATCTTCTCTCACCGAAAGTTAAAGTATAACCCTAAGGCGCATTATTGCATCAAACAAAACCGCTCTTGACTTAACGATTCAGACAATCCCGAATCGTATGAAATGGTGCTGTGATTGTCGGAAATACTTACCTTTCTACTTGCGCGGAGGTTAAAAATTAAGAAAATGTGGTTTCTGCAAACTTCTTTAATGGGAAGAACAATTGTCTAACGATATATTTACGGTTTAGAGGTTAGGGGCTAGCAATTTGAGATAGTATTGTATTTTGTCATATCCCTTACGAACTCAACGTTCTATTTTCCGAATTCCCACTCCACGATGATCAACTCTTCAAAAATATGTCAGCAAGTTATGGCGCTCTTGATACCCAACGAAGACTTGTTTAAAACACGTCCCAATCGTTAACTTGGTTTAAAACGCTTGAATCTAAAACATTGCTTAGAGCAATAAAGTTTTTGCTTCGCCCGATTGGCCAAAAAGGTTTTTTTAGCGCCGCAAGCAGCGCTACTAATAGGAAAAGACAAGCCCCTACTGGATATAAGAGTTTTTTCGTACTACTTTCAGATTGGTGGATCTTGTCGGTTTGTGTGCGAAACGGACGCAAGAGAGAAAACAAGCTGTTGTTGGCCATTTCAAGCGACACGATTTAATGGTACGTCATCGATTGACCGCGAAGCGTATTGTCGGCGCTAAGTTGTGCCGCACTACGTTGTGATGTGAAGACTTAGGACCGCAAATAGTTTTACAAAATGACAATTATATTAAAGTACGTATTTTAGATCCGTTGCAGAGAGGAGGATACTATAAAGCGTGCAGTATTAGCTGTATTCCTCTGAAGTGGTACGTTTGCACATGACGACAACGTGGCTCGAATTGATAGCTCCAATGCTCAGCCATCGAACAGGGCAGGCAAAAATGGCAAACGTGCCTTTATCCGGCTTGACGACTCAACAAAAAGCTTTTAGTCGATCGACGCTTCAACGACGCACTCAAGCTGCATCGCGACTTTGCGCTCATGGGCCGCGCGGTGAAAGGCTCCAAGAATGGCAAAGTAACTGAGCTGTTTCCTTCGACGAGGCTTCTGGGCGCGGTTAATTGCACCACGGCGACACTTTTCCAGCTCCATCTTGATGCGACTACTGACGGCAAGTAATGCGTTGGTTTTAAAATGTGGGGCTGCTGCCTGAGCCTTTTCAACTTTTACGTCTTCTTCAAAGAATCCAGAGTCGAAGCGAGCACGCTTGGTCGGGCCGCGACCGTGAACCGGTGACACAGCGGGTGTAGGAGGAGCAAAACTTTCCAAGTCGCGCTTTAATGACACTTTCAGTGCCGTCAAGGCAAGAGACAGATTGACGCTTTCGGATGAAGATGCAGTGCCGGATGCCATGGCCGAGGCGTGGGCAGCCGCCAAAGGCGAGCATAAAGTTCCGCGGGCTGATACACGCGTTGCAATAGGTGATGAGACACTAAATACACCCTTGCGCTTCTTTGAACTCTGATTGATTGGCATTGCGTCCACCTGTACTTCCATAACGTGAGTCTGGTGACGGGCTGTTGTACGAGCTTAGTTGCTCAGGATGGTGTAAATGCAGTAAGTCTAAAAATCGAGTCGTCCACAAGACCAGTGTTGGCTCTTGCTACGTTATAAAGAGTAAAATGGACTTTCCTCACGGGCCCTGCTTCTTGGGAGCGGATGAGTTGCCAGCCAAGTACTTGCGTCCTGGAACGCAAATTCAGCAATGGTCAAGACATCGGGAGAAGGAAAGTGAGAGCAAGAGAAGTAAGAAATCGAAACGCAGCCCACCCAAAACCCCGCTAAATTTGATTGGCTAAAAGCACTCACTGTGCGACTTTTTGCGATAAAAATATTCAGCAAATCGTACACTGGCTTTTCGCGAGGACGAGCACATGGTTGCCAACCGACTATGCAGGGGGCTTGCACTACGATCAAGCAAGTTTGTGCGTGGTAAACAGTAACATCAGGGCAAAGTGTGCCAACTAGCGGCAATTTTGATAGATAAGCGCTCTTCCGTCGTCAAGTCCAACATCAAGATTTTCTTTGATTTCTGTGCCGCCATCATGTGATCAACTACTACTTTTCTCGTAGTATTTTAAACATGAGGCTGGGTCTTCTCGCAGTCTTTACCGAAGAACTTTCGAAGACTAAATAAAGTCATTAAATAGCCAATGATATTACAGGGTCCTGAAACTCGTACGAAATTCCCTCCGCGCGATCTTGCTCCATCAGCATATTTTAAACAAGTAAAACAGCAAGTTGAAGCAAACGTCCAGCTCTTCAGCTGCACACAATTTTCACTTGATAACTGAACGTGTCGCGTGCGCCACCGCTATTTTCAAAGCCATGAGCGATGAAGCAGCCACTAATAAACGTACGCACAAATGCCGCTCCTTCTTATTATTATTGGCCTTATACCTAAGACCGCGGTAAATCTCCTCTTCTAGCGACGTCAGGCGTCGTGTCTTTCCTAACCGGTGGATTCGGCGGTACGACTTGCATGGATTCCGTCGCGTCAGGATCGAACATCTGAGCTCGCTTGTTTGTCAATGCAGGCATGTGTCTTGTCGCAACGGGTCACCCCCTAGACCTTATCAAGGTCAACATGCAGACGCAAGGGAAGGCACAGCCTGGTCAGCCGCCTATGTACTCGAACGCGGTCGATTGCGCTCGCAAGATGGTTGCCAAAGACGGGGTACAATCTTGTTGTCTCTGCAACAGTCATGGACATTGAGTTGAACTTCTTACCAATGCAGTTTCGCGGCCTGTACCGCGGCATGTCAGCGCCGCTGGTGGGCGTTACGCCGATCTTTGCAACGTGCTTTTGGGGATACGATATGGGGAAGCTCATTGCGGTGCGTACAGTGATCTTAGAATACTTTATAATTGGTGCAAAATTTTAACATTATTGCTAATGCATTACAATACTGCCGAAAGGTTAAAGCATCGGGACAGTCGCCCACGGCACCACTTTCTATGGGACAAATCGTGTTTGCCGGTGGTTTTTCAGCCATTCCAGCGACTGTAGTCATGGCTCCTGGCGAGCGTATCAAGTGTTTACTTCAGATTCAAGCACAAGCCATCGAGCGTGGCGAGCCTAAATTATACGACGGCATGATCGACTGTGCCAAGAAATTGTATCGCGCAGGCGGATTATCGAGTATCTTTCGTGGTTGGGAAGCCACTTTATTGCGCGACGTCCCAGGGTAAGTGTCTTTTCGAGCCTTTCAATATACTGCTGACAGTGGGTTCTGTAGCTCCATGGGCTACTTTGGCGGATTTGAGGCAATCAAGCGCGGGTTAACGCCTCATGGCAAAGATCCAAGTGATCTGAATGCTTTCCGTGTGTTTGTGGCAGGCGGCTTTGCTGGAATCATTAACTGGGTCATTGCCATTCCTCCTGACGTGATCAAGTCGCGTATTCAAACTGCTCCGGAGGGGACGTATCGCGGGATCATGCACTGCTTCCAAGTCCTTATGAAAGAAGAGGGACCGGGAGCGCTATTTAACGGCGTGGGACCTGCCATGGCGCGCGCATTTCCAGCCAATGCTGCGTGTTTCCTTGGCGTCGAGTTTTCCAAGAAGTTCCTCAACTACTTGGGCTTTTTTTAGTAGATAGACCAACAAGACTTATAATTGTGATAAAGCTGGTAAGATCTGCATTCAAGCTTACTTTAAAAGACTTTTGCGAGAAAAGGCATCATTTATTTCGGCACGCGGCTCGTCTGTTCCACGATACAGCGTATTGCTGTACAGCTCGACGACATCCCTGCCGCACGCAAGGCGAGTTAGTAATTGATTAGACTGCAAAAAGATTACCGATTAATGCGTACGAGATGCGTCTGAGCTCCACCTTTGCGTCAGCAATAGCCGTTTCCTGCTCTTCCAGCGAAGTATCGGTGCCAGGCAAGGAGCGCAACAGCTCTAGCGCCTCAGTGTACTTTTGCTTCACCGACACTGCCTGCCGTTTACAAAACGCATCGTCAGCTGAGAATTAGGTCATTGAGTTTGTGTAGATACAATAGTTGGAGAGACACAAGCTTTTGTTGATGACCAATCCTTACCGAGGCCGAGACATCTCCAAGGCGCGTGGTCTCTTGAGTAGAACTGGCCGACAGCACGTCTTTAAGAACGTCAATGAGATTTGGCAGCACGTCAAACGTCTATTGTAGGAAGCGAAGAACGAAAGCGTGTCAGAGTGTAATCCTTACTGCTGCAATACAAGTCTAGCGCTGGGTAACCTCATGTAGCTTGGCCTTGGAGATCGAGGTGTCCGGCATGTCCATGCTCAATATTAAGTAAGTATTAAGTACGAATTCAGTGTATTGGGACAAGAAGATGCGAGCATCTTCAAAAAGGCTTTTATTCTTTTTAAGACTAACCCGTGACGCATTATTCCTTCTTAGAGACAGGAGCAGCATCCTTCTTGGCTTTACGGTCGCGCGCCACCTTGGCCTTTTCTTTACGAGCTTCAGATTGCTCCTTAAGCGTCTTCTCGCGGTGACGTTCGGCCTTCATCTTGTGAATTGTCTCCATTAACACACGCTTGTTCTTAAACTGGTTACCCTTGCTGCGCATGTACAGCTCGTGGTAAATGTGCTTGTCAATCTTCTTTGCCTCACGATACTTGCGAAGGAGGCGACGAAGTACACGAATACGACGCATCCAAATCACCTTGAAAGGAAGCCGAGCATTGGCCGTACCACGACGCTTACCAATGCCCGTGTGGCGGCCTTTGCGCTTAGCCTCATTGCGCTTAGTAAAGCGAGCACGCGAGTGAATTACCTGCGGCTTCTTGATGACAAATCCATCCTTCACGAGCTTGCGAATGTTTTGGCGCGAATTTGCGAGCGCAATTTCATTCGTCTCGTTGGGGTCAAGCCAGATCTTGCGCTTGCCGCACTTAAGCACGGACGCAGCCAGACTGTAGCACACGAGATGAAGGATTTAGTTGGCCGTTTGATTGGATGCTCGTCAAATGTCTGCCGTCATATAACGCACCGTTTTTGAAGCTTTAAAGACACCATAGTCCTTCCTTTGACTTGTCCCAAAGAGTAAATGGCCTTCAGTAAAGAGGGAGGTTACGTGGAATGAATGGCAACCCGCAACGACACAAAATATGAGCACAAATACTCCATAATCTGACCATTTTTAGCTACAATAATAAAATGGGAACCGCAGACTGCTCATTTCTCCCAATCCGGTCCCGAACCGCACAGACTCGTTTTTTCGCCAGCGTGATAGGCTATTTTTCTGAAAAATATTTAAGGGAAACATTAGTAACATTTCTAAATAAAACTTACAATCCCAGTGCGTTGTAAAGGAAGACTTGGCATAGCCTACACTCCATCATGACAATTCAGCGCCAAATAAACAACCAGCTTTGAGTCATCGAACGCGCATTGCCATCAGTTGCTTGCCATTACCATTTTTTTGCCTGCTTAAACATTGTTGGCAAAGTCATTACCAATTACGTAATTATTATCTAATTATGACACTTCCACTGTGACTACGCGCTAAAAAACGGTCCTCGATAATGGAAGTATTATTTTTAGTAATACGAATTTCTGGATGATTAGGGCTTGACGAGCAAACAAAAAGATATTGCGTCTGTATTTTTGATCGCAGAATTCGCAAGTGAAGCCATGTCAGAACAAATCCTAACGAAAATACTACTAATATTGTGAAATCCAATCTCTTCAACCCTGAAGCTTTTCACTTTCCGTTACCTAAACTTCGTAAATGCTTCTACCAACGAGCCCTCACTTACACTGGCCTCTGAGGTTAAACCTTACCCAGTTTTTGCGTGCAGGAAGATCTACAAATTTTCGTCCAGCGGCTGTTTCGTATCTCTGATGGATGTGTGCAATGATTTGCAATACAAAACTGACTTATTCTTTCCAATATTATTGTTTTTAATCTTACCTTTATATATATTTTTTAAACTTTGATAAATTAAACTCACGAAATCGTTAATCGGTATAAATACCGATATGTTGAGCCGCCCAAACTTTATTTATACGCCGCTCGACACCTTGTCGCTCCTCTGTAGCTTTGCTCGACTAAGTAACCTTTCCTTTTATAGTGTACTTGTGAAATGTACCGGGCCACTCTTGTATCTTAAGATGGCCATTCTTACTTTTTTACGTTTTGTTGTCCCGCCTACTCGTAGCCGGGTAGTTTTTGCATCTTCGACCTAAAACAGTTTTACTGTTTTAAAGCATTATCGGGTCAGGTGTAAATATTTCTCGTGCTTCAAGCAGATGTTCACGTAAACAAGCAAACTTCGACTTTTTCTAAGACCGTATAGATCATGCTAAACGCTGCAGAGCGGCTCTACTACAACTATTTGCATCTATCGCGTAATGTATTCACTGAGTGCATGGTTGGTGGACAAACGGCGATGTTCATTCACATTGTGACTCTACACGATCACACGGAGTTTTGGCAAAAGTAGCTAAATGAGCTTAAACTTGACTTTTACAAACGTTGTCATTGGCACACACAATTACTACTGCGGTCGTTTAAATGGAGTTTAGCTAGCATCAATACTAAACCGTTCGTGGCTTTATTGACGAGCAGTGACCTCAACAAATTCTCACACTAACTACGGCATGCCGCAGACAGAATGCCGACACTTGTTAATTTGCATGTGAAAAATATACGTCATTTTTTTAATGGCCATAGCCTTTAAGTCAATTTGAATACCGTGCATATTAGCGAAGGGAGCTTCGGCGAGAGCATACGTTTGCTCAGACAACGAGTACCGCGAGCTTTGACGGCCGAAAAACAAATGTGCCAGCCAAATTGCGATACGGGCCAGCGTCTTGCTATTAAGCCCGTCTGAGAAGTTGAAAAAGTTATATCATAAATAAAAACTTGACTGTTTATTATATTTAGTATGCCGCAATGGATTGCTCAGACACTACGGCGGCTTATATGAGCCTAGTAATTTAGCAGCTACAAATTTCTTAGTCCCAATATCAGCCCAACCAAGCTGGCGAATGATTAATTATTGATTGCATACCCAACTCTTCAGCCTTGAAAAAACTAGCGGGATAGATTGCTTAAAGATCATGCTCCGATGCCGAGGATTGCCATCATCTAATACGCGGTACATGCTGAAACTTGCTGTCCCTTGAAATTACCTAGTGAGATACAGCTGAGCTTAAGTAGCTTCGCAAAAATCTTGTTGAAAAAAACATTTTTTCGAAAGGTTTTAATCTCTTTAATATCCGCGCAAACCAACAAGCGGTCTATCACTTCTGGTCGATGTTTTTCAAGCTATGCATATGTACTATCTGATTTGAAGACCGTTGAAGCGTGTTGACTCGACGACGTCAAGCTCAGAGGATCTATCAGCTCACGTACTGAAAGTAATTATACCTTGCGGTCTAAAGAAGTCTCATATTATCCCAACTCTTTCCGCGCATGGTGCGTAGGGGCCTGGCCCCTACGCACCATGCGCTCATTACCGAAATTGTCGTTGAAACTCGAAACGAGGTTCTGCGACATCGTCACACAGCATTGTGTACTCGAAAAGCATGCAAAAAGGATGCAAAATTTTGATGATCGACTATTCAATATTCCTGGTCGAATAGTGCAATAGACAGCAATTCGGAAGTGATTTATTTAATAGAGTATATATGTCTTCATCTTGTATCTAATTTCTAATAAGTGTCTAGATTGCATCGCAAATATGACGGGGATTAGATTTTTATATATATCTTTCAAGATATCTCGTTATGTACAGCTGTTAAAATACTCGTGACTGCTGATTATCCGGTCACGAGAGCGATTGCACCCAACCGAGACAAGCAAAAAAATGTTTATCCAAGACATCAAAAGGGAGTTTAAGAATCGTTGCAAAGGGGGAAGAGCATTATTAGAATTAATTGAAATGGCAAGCTCTGCACTTTCAAACATGCTTGGTCATTCACTGTCTTGACCAAGTATATGTCAGTGTATGCCATCGACACTCCCAAGACGCACCCAGCATTATATGTACAGCATTTTGAAAGGTATTACGCTCATGAGGCCCACGATTATTAATGAACCAATAGCTTCTATTCGAACGGCTGCCTTCACGCTTGACCTTTACGGCTTCGCGAGTGCGGGTGACCATACAGGATTTTGGTCCACTTTAAGCGCTCGACCAATTTCAGAGCTAAAGTTGATTCAGGCGACTTGCAATCGCTTTCCCGACATCCCGCGCCGAGGCGTACGGTGATCGATCCAGCTGTGGACCTCATCAGTCACATGACCAAAGAAGCCCACATTGGTCCTCCAGGGTTAAGGGTCGTCTCGATTTAGTCACGGTCGGACGTCCAAGGCTGACCTAAGATCACTTCAAAGCGCACGCGCGGTTTCATTAACAACTCGCGCAATTGAGTTCATCGCAGTCTTTTTCGTCTCTCCTTGACCGCTAGGGCTAGCTGCTTTATTATATGGAGCGGTGATAAAGTTGAGCTATTCTTACAAGCGCCCCGATCTTCCTGAGTATGTCACGTTTTTTCCGCTTATACGAAACTTGTGGAGGTTGTTTGACCGGCGATGTAGTCTGAATGCTTCCGCTGGAATCAATGGACGCTTCGGGGAGTAAGTCACAGTCCAAAGAATGTATGTTCGGGTATAAGTGGAAAGTCTTACGATCGCGCTCGGAGCTTAACCTCTGAGCGCTTAGCTGGTATTGTGCTAAAGCCGATGCATCTCCTTTAAAGCTATTGGTTCCGACCCACCAAGTAAGCAAGGTGTACTACTACGTGTAATGTATTTTTGGTTGTATGTCTCTCAAGGATCACTCAATTTTGAGTCAGATCCCCCAGTTGGTCTGTGCTAAGAGTAAAGCTAAGACGTACCTAAAAGCTTTCCTGGGTTGGGTAAAATAATCCTCGTATTTGAGCTTCGAGCCGTTGAATTTGGACCTATTGTAATATTTAAATGCGGGATATATTGTGGTGCCAAACTATGTGCATAGTCCTCATAAGGCTCCGTAAGAAAAGTGGCTTTCTTCCTACGTATTATTTTTCTCGATCACGCCGCGCAAGCAGTGGTCTTCCGATTTTTCTCGTGGTTTGTGAAGCATACAAGCGTACCGCCTATCGCCATTGCCTGCGCTGACCATGTATTACAAAATGCACTTTTTTTCTTCTCCTCGTGTCGGGAGCAAAGACCCGCAAGCAGACACGACAAAGCCTTAAGACACAGTGGGTAACATACTTTTACAAGTGGGATACGAATTACTACCAAAAGTAAGTGGCATAGCTCCATCAAAAGAGAATGTGGAACCGATACTTAAGAAATCTCTGGTTGTCACAAGCAATATCGAGACAAAGAGACCTTATTCATAAAGTACTTAGCTGTAGTAGTCAGAGCCAAATTGCTAGATTTATAGGCTCTGACAGAGGTGTCTGAGTTATTTGGCCTAAAAAAACTCAAGGCTATCGAGCTCTTAGCGGAGATAAAAGCTAAAAATACATACGAGGTGGTGTTTCTGGGGTTTCAATAAAAAATAGGAACCGTGTTTGAGGATGTAAATGCAATTTCCGTGATGGCCTGGATCAGACTTAGCGTTGCGCTTCGACTCAGAAATCGTAAGTTATCTAGTAAATCTGATACCCTTCCTTACAAAAATACTTAGATGTGGTGTCGTAAGATAGAAAGTATGGCATAAGACTGAGCTCGTACCAGGCACAAAAGTTTATGTCATTGCGCATACATTATTGATACATTTGTAAGAAAGACGTGTTGCTTCACAAACAGCACGGTAAATCTGGTGCCAAATTTGTAAGAGGAAGTTGGATGTACCCCTTACGGAGGCTAGTACACCTCGAGGTATATTATGAGACCGGATAGTAACACTACAACATTTATTTAACGCCTCGGCGACGCTCAGCCGTCACACAGCTACTTGAATTTATACCACCTGATAATAAAGCTTTAATTTATCTCATGGACTTATCAGTCCTTAAGAACTTTCCCCGGAATACTATGTCAGCTACTACGCTATCAATGACTGAAGTAACTGGTTTCGAATATATATGGAATGAAAGGTTCGACAAAATCTAATTTCTTCATTTAATCGTTTGTCATCCCAAAATATCTAACATAAATTTGTGAAAAAAGGTTCAATGCAGTATTGCAAATCTCTGGTGTACTACTCATTTGCGCTCCCAGGTAAACGAGCTTTTCTACCGTCGCCAAAGCGCGAAGAGAAACCGAAGCACAAAACGACTTCTACGACGTTGTTAGAAAAACAATAAAGCGCAAATAATGTTAATGAATTGATACAAGGTGTTATTTAAAATCGACGCCAATAAATGCTCTGGCCCTGATAATACAATGATTTGTTTTGGTTCCGTGTCGATTTCTAATGGACCTTTGTTGGATTGCAAACGCCGATTTATACATGAAGGTCCATAAAGCAGCAGCAGACCGTCCAGATCCAGCTTGTATGCGATTTCTATACCAAAATTTTTGAAAGCTAAGTTGTCTGAGAAACAGTACGATATAAAACTTTGATTATTGCTATTACTTACCTGCAGCCGAGCACAATTTTGATGCGGTTACGCAGACAAAATGTTCTAGCGCCCACCACTTCATTGTATAAAGATCTTAATAATAAAGGTGACAACCGTTGGCAGAAGACACTAGCTTGCTTCAACTATTTTATGATCTAGTCAGATGTATGTAAATATTTTGGCACTGGGTTAAAATCACTCCATGATCGTAAATCGGTTTGAGAGACTGTCTACGATGATAAGACAAGCAAAGTGTTAGAAATGAATACATAGAGTGAAGGAGAAGCGTTGTTATGCATCGTTTTGACCGTGCTTGTAACTTTTTGTAAGGTTTGCTACCTGAGTTTGTATCTCTTTTCTCTGCCTTAGTGCGGAAACAAAGTCGCACGGCGTTTCCATGCTTGATGGCCAGCTCCTCTGTCATTTCTTCTGCAGCGAGGTCGCCCAGTATTTTTCACAGAGGACATGTGCAGGAAGATGTGAAATATTTTGAATTCTTTTTCTTGATCATTATGCTTGGTCCTACCCTTCATCTTTGATCGATGGTACCGCATTTTAGGCAAAAAAAGATTTCCTTGGGGTATTTCGAATAAAATATAACATCCATACTGCGACATAATTGATTGGGGGGCTGTGTCCACACTCAATCAAAGTTCCTCTAAATGGTAAGTCAGGTCTGAGCATAAAACCTAGGTGTTACGTAATGGTTCGTTACTTCCCTTTACCATAACGAGTGGATTTTTTTAACAGATAGGTATGAGCGGAAGTCATTGCTATCTGGATTTTACATTGTCACGAGCAAATAGACTACCGATCGATCAAATCATTGAGACCGCTTAACCTTTCAGGGAATATTTCGGCAATTAAGGGTGCCTCGACACCAAAACACAGTCTCTGCGCCTACGTCAAGGGCTGCACCTACACCGGAATCAGCGAGGTTGAAGTAGTTAGCCTACCAAAATGGGCAGTGCGTGCCTAAGGCTATCTTACGCTAAAAGGTCCGCAAATTTTTCTGCCTTCAGGCAATGTAAATAAGAAAGGGCGGCACAAGCGCTCCAGCGAATACCTGCTTGGCTTTTTGCCTTCTCAGGCTGCTGGGAATTTTGAAACGGTGACGCCGAACTTAAAACGTCTCAACTGCCTGAGGACAAGCACCAAAAAGCGTAAGATTTGCCGTCAGAGTCATCTGCAATGCGAATAGTTATAAAGAAACTCAATCGCGAATTCTTAGAGGAAAAGCCAGACCTTGAAAGCTTTGGTTGCTCACGTCAAAACAGAAAAAGTCTTGAAGACATAGCCGACGTCCCACGGTGCATCGATAAAGTGATCCTTTGATTAAAAAATGCAGAAGGTAAAAGGCATTGTTACTCGCCCGCCGCAGTGCTTGTTGCAATCTCAAAAGGTTTCTTCAATCTTAATAATGGGTTTACAACTTCGTAAGCCCCCTGTGGGACTATGTCACTTACATGAAGCGCGCTCTTCATATGCCAGTGCTACCTGTGGAGCTCGTATTTTCGGATTTGAGGACGTCGACATATTTACGTCAGAGTGATTTCCTTCTTTAAATACGTCCTGAACTTATCCTAGACGTTTATTAATGCAGGCTTTCTGAAAAAAATTGGAAGCATAACTCACTAAACCCCTGAGGCAGGTGGCTGGCTTTTGTGGCCTACGGTCAAACACTGGTTTCGCGAGTAAGTGCTCAGCTGTAACCTCAGTTTCCCAGCGAACACCACACACTTGTAATTACCTATAGTTTTGGCCGCTTTACTGGTTATCTCGACCTCCTTTGTTTGGACGAACTTTTTGTTTTGTCCGAGTGTGGAAATCATTACCAGCTTGGGCCACACAATAGGCGCTACTACTAGGGCTACTACTAGGGCTACTATGTTTAAGCTGCCTGAATCTCAGAGCATGAAATTTGCTCGTGAAGCTTAAACGCAGTAGAGCTTTTTAGCTGCTTAGTAGCAGGGTTCAGCAGGTCTTACAAGTGGCGCACCGTGATGCCACAAAGCGCCTTTGCAATCCAAGATGCCCGTGAAGGCATAAAGCTGATTAACAAGTACTACTGGATGCGATGAGATTGCACAGCAGCTTGCACAGAAAATATATGGAGAAAGATGTGAGTTTTACGCTGCTCACTATCTTCAAACTAAGTCTACAGTCTAAAGATTATGTGTTAAGTGACTAAATTCGCTATTATTCCAAAAAATTCGACTATCATATCCACCACCATCGTCGTGTCAATAAAAGGTTTTAATCTTTTCTCGTTGACGCTAAAATAGAGCACGAATAGTCCATTGTTACTGCGTTGCGCATGTGTGCAATCGTATGTGCTATTTGCGAAAATAGTATGTGTTAGCGACATAGGATCCGTAGATGCCAATCTTTAAAATACGTTGTACGTGGGATCCTGCCTAAACTGCACTGACAATAACTTTAAATATTAGTTAGAGCTATATTTTCTCATCGACATACGATTACGATACAGCTCGATGTCGAAGCGATCAATGGCTTTGTTTAAGCACTAACGTATCGTTATCAGTGGGTTTAAGGATGTGATCAATCTAAAATCGCAAGTTATTGCGTTCAAGGATAGGAAGTACCAAGCATTTTCCTTACGCATTCTTTACAGCAACTCCACATAGTAGCATATTCAAGATGAATCCAAAACTTAGTCAGATTACGGCCCCGAAAGGGTTTAGCAGCCTCATTTGTTGTTTTGTGAGCTGCACTTCAGCACATCTTCGGGTTTACGACTCTGTTCAAGCATATATACGTTTTATACTTAGCTTTGAGCATATTTACACATCATACTTGTTATTCGAAACGCTTACGGCTTAATCATTGGCTGTAGCTTTCTTACGGCTCATTCAGAAATATCGTATTCAAGTCAAGTTTACAGTCTAGGCTGGTACATCAAATGCTGACTACTGCATCACGAAGATGGAAACAGAGAACACTGATACATGTGAAAAATAAATTTGTCTATTAGTTTGGTCAAAATAACATGTGAGATAAAAAAATGATTTTTATCTCACATGTTATATTTGGCCAAACTAATAGACAAATTTATTTCGAGATTTTTCAAAAGGCACACCGTGAGATCTCCGCTACTTATATACTAGTCAAGCACTTTTCCTGCTGCAAGTGTAACCTAAGTGCTAAGTCTCGGTGCGTGTTGTTTGCTATTTTTGCTCGCTCTACAACCGAATTATTCGGCTTAGTTTGTATCAAAACTTAATGAATACGTTGGAGCTTTAAAGTGTTCAGCTGGTGCATTCATTACAAATTGAAAGGTGTCTCGGTACAAAATAGAGCCAGAATCCAATTGGTAGCTTATTACCAGCGAAATAGTGGTCAATAATAAACATATCTAGAAGAACAAATCAATGAGGGAGGGAAAGGAAAATGTACGACGATGACCACATGCTAGCAGCAGTTTAGAGATGTATCGAAAGGTAAGAGATTGTGAAGGTCTCAAGCGCTACAAGAAAACCATACATTACATTAGGAAGTATGTAATCAAACGTAAAAAAAGTGACATCGAGATTGAGGAAAAAATTGGACGAAGTTCATTTTTGGATCAGGTTTGTGAAATTGATAGATTGAATTGGATTATTGGGTTGTAGTGTGCAAGTTTCTTTGTTTTTAGATTGCAGAAGGTTTACCTTCATTGTCGCAATAGTCAATGAGTAGTCAACCGTCCAATGATCCCTGGATCTTTGAGATCTTCGCTACGCATGCTAGTGAAAGCCATGAATAGAAATTCTAGATTGCTCCGTGTGCTTGGTGAAGGATGGTACAGGAGATTTATTGGTTGCCATAGTCAAATACTAGTTGTTCGAAAGGCTCAAGTCGTCAATCGTAGCCGTAACCAAGCGTCTGAAGACGTTATCAAATGTCTGTCCCGGACAATGGCACGGTTGACTATAATGAATGAGTCCAAAGCTGAAGTATGCAATATTGATGAAACAGGTTTACAAATTCAGGAGAACTTCATAGCAGTTAACGGGAGCAAAATTATGTGGACAAAAAGCATCGCAGCTTTTTTCTACCTATCGTCGATCGCAACAAGCTCGGCCTTTGGACACATTATGCCACCAACGTTCATTCTGCCTGGCAAGTGTGTCGCTCGTACTGTGTTGGATGAATGCGTTGTTGAAGGGGCAACAACGACGACAAAGAGAGTGGTCTCATAAATAAGAAGATAACCTTTAATTTATTGGTTATCTCATAAATCACTACCACTAAGCCTTAAAAGCTACGGCTCCCATATAGCAATGGGAATCGTTACAAAAACTCTAGTATATGGATTTTTGTAGATCTGCTTGTCCTCAAGGTGCAGCCACTAGACATTGAAGTATTTTGGCTTTCAAATAGCAAAATTGTGCTTCTATCCAAATGTATATGCTAGAAACTGGGGAATCAAATATAGTCAAATCAGTATTGCTTTGCCTTGTTAGTGATGCATGGCGTGATGGAATGCAAGATGCGAATTCTACAGCCGGATTTAAAGCATATAATTCATTTCCACTAGTTTTTATACTTTCGAATAGCAGTAACGTCGATCGATAAAACATTTTACGGGAATTTTTTCTATCTAGCATAGTTTTTTAGAATATACATTTAGTAGCAGGTTTAACACTAGTATTTTTCAGCATACACCGTACCCACTCGTGCCTCTCTGT